>VXAZ01003899.1:757258-773719 GCA_013399875.1 Gymnorhina tibicen
CCCGGCGGGCGAGGAGCATCAGGAGAGCGAGGCCCGGCCCCGCGGAGCCGCCGCCGCCGCTGCCCGCCCCATCAGGCGAGGGGCAGGAGACCCGCCCCGGCCGGCAGCGAGCCGGGCCGCCGCCGCAGCGCCATGAAGATCAAAGATGCCAAGAAGCCGTGTAAGGCCGGGCCGGGGGAGGCGGCGCGGGGGGCGCGGGGCTGCGCGGCGGGCGGTGCCCATCCATGGATCCGGGAGATGCCCGCAGAGACGCGTCTCGCTCCTGTGCGTCCCTCTGAGGGAGGTGTCGGGGTTCAGGTGATCCTCACTGCTGTCGTCGGAAGGACTAGAATAGAAAGTGATATAATCAGTTTCGTGGGGATGGGTGCTGTGTTTGATGAAGATGGCACTTAACCAGTGTGCTGAACACCTGCGCAGGTGGCTGCAGTTGCTACAGTTTTGTTTTTTAAGGGCTAATCAACTTCTAATTCTTTTTAGAATATTTACTAATATTTGGATATAAGTCTTTCATTAAATCACGCTGAATGCTCCCCTTTAATAATCACAGCTGTAATAATATTTCTTGCTATGTATTATTCTGGAGTGTCATGTTTGTTTTTGGAGAGCACAAACACGGTTCAGACTCAGGTGAATATAAACAAAATGTCTTAAGATTTCAGCTACTTCTTGGGAAGAGAGGTTTGGATTGAGTACGGTTAATCTACATGCAGGTGATGTGCTCTCAGTGTAACAGATACACAGCTGTGCAAGTCAACACACCTGTCAAGCTCATACAGGTGTGCCTTAGCTGAAAGGGATGCAGGTATCGCTCCACTGAGTTTAGCATCTTCTTCTTTGTCGTCGTACTTAAAGACTTACTTTCAGGATGGGTTACTGTATAGTAAAGATGGCTAGTCCCAAATTTCTAGGCCTAGTGTTGTTTGTATGGCATGCCTGGCTAATGAACAGCATACAACTAAGACAGGATATGGAAAGTCGGTGTTTTAAATGTATTTTTTGAGCAGCCTAAGAAGAAGATCACCAAGCGCATATTTAGCACAGGAAGTATTAGCATAGCTCTAGAAATAGCTGTCAAGGCTTTGAAAGTATGTTGTTTCTTGTGGTCTGTTGGGGAAACCCTAAATATGCATCTTGTAACACGCAATTAACCATCACCTCCTGTTTGTGCCAGTGTGTGGAAATTGCTGAATTGACTGTAAGGATGTTTATGAAGAGTAGAGTTTAGGCAGCATTCTTTTCCCCTAGTATAATATTAAGAAATAGTAGCTGGCTGTGAAATGTTATAGTGGTTTGATAATTCAAATGGTGAGACTATGGCTGCTGCTACTGCAGAAACCTGCTAATTTTGAGGACTGTCTCTGCTGGACCTGAAAGCCTTGTTTTCTCTAGTGGTGGATTTAAGCCTCATGGTTAAATAACAATGCAAATGTTACCAAGAAGTTTTAACTGCTCAAATATGCTACAGTTGTAGTTGCACTCTTCCAGTTCTTGAATTTGAACTTTGATGTTGGTTTCATGATGGGAATTAGAAACAGTTGGAACTGCATAAGCAGGAGGGGAAGAATACAGTGTCAAACTACCTTGTTTATTTCTTCTTGACTCTTGTACATACTTTGGAGCTGGTGGCTTTTTAAAAGATAATAGCACAGAGTTTCTTAAGCAGTGAACTTTAGACTCAGTCTTCAGATTTCTACTCCTGGTTAGTCACACTGAGAGAGCAGCTGAATGTTTGAAGAGGAGCAGATCCACAGAAGTACTGAAGATGGAAATTGATGTTCAAAGTCTCTGGTACCCAAATACTGCTGTCAGTTTGGCTTAAATGCCCACATTGACATGAAAGCTGAGTTGGGCTCACAATACCACTTTTAGACTGTTTACAAATTATTTGGCTAAGACACTTGTAGACACTTTTCAATGCAGTTGCTGAGTGTACATTCCTTAGACCAAGTGAGTACCTAATCATCTGTGATGCAGCCAGATGTGATTCTGGGGAAAAATGGATAATTGTTACTTAAGAACCTGCAAAGTAGAATTGAGCAGATTGCTTTAGTCTGCCTGTACTTTTATCTGTGATGTTCAGCATCAGGAAGGAAGGCCTGATTGCAGTGACTGGCATGAGAGAGGTGAGGGTAAAATGGAGACACCAAACCAGTTCAGAGTCCCTGATGTGGATACACTACCTAGACATGCTTGGGTGGTCCTCCCAGATCTTCACTTGATGTCGCTAATTTGTTGGAGTAAAAACTGAGAAATGCTGCAGAGTTTATGGAACATGGCTTCTGAGATTGGCTGTCTTGAAAGAGGCTAGTAAAGGGCCATTTACATCTCAGCCGCTAGTGATGAGAGGAGTCAGGCATTTTAAAGGAGTGTAACAGAAATTCAAATCAGGAAAACTTTGTACTAAGTTAGTGTAGCAGTGGAAGCTGGAGAGGTTGTGGAGTCTCCGTTCTTGGAGGATTCTTGAAAAACTTCTGAGGCCTCAAGAGTGTTGACTGGACGAAGCTGTAGCTGACCTCATCTAGTGCTGGCAGTTTTTCTGCTGGTGTAACTGAGAGGTCAGACCAGATGACCTCCAGAGGAACCTTCCAAGCAGCAGTTGCGTGATAGCTCTCTGAGGAAATGCCCATGGGGAAGAACGGCTGGCAATTTTCAAGGAAATTTGCAAAGGTTATTTGTGGGTTGAGATGATAAATGTGAGAGCAGCGACTCTTGCAGAACTGCTGCTGTGTGGGATCTGCCCAAAGGGAAGAGAGCAGGAACTCATTCAGAGGGAGCTGTGCACGTTGGCGGGGGAAGGCGAGAGCACTGTGCCAGCGTGCTGCACTCTCCAGGGGAGCTGGAGCCCTTCCTCTTGGCTCTGGAGTGCAACGGAGTGCTGAAGGAAAGGCAAAGACTTCGAGCATTTAATACACTGTGTATGTTACTTTTTGCAGTTTGTTCCTTCTGATTGTTTATTGAAAATAGTTTGAGAACAAATGCCTGCATTTCCTTGAGACGAGTTGAGACACACTAATATATGAATGTACATTGCAGAGATTTGCAAAATCCTGCATCAGTGTAAAGGAAAGATGAAAATCTCAACTTTATTTTCTCCAGTGTGGTTCTATGGACACATAAAATCATTGTGGACACATGGAGGAATAGTGTGGTAAAATTGATGAAATATCCATTTAGATTGATGGAGAATCCCTTATAAATAGATGGATTTTTTATTTCCCATGGAATTTGCTGCATAGATTTTTGGTATCCTAGCATTTTCTTATTAGTCCTTGAAAGCAGATTATTAGCCCAT
Organism: Gymnorhina tibicen; assembly: GCA_013399875.1. NCBI lineage: Eukaryota > Metazoa > Chordata > Aves > Passeriformes > Artamidae > Gymnorhina > Gymnorhina tibicen. The sequence continues at coordinate 760,551 of VXAZ01003899.1, forward strand.
AGCAGATGTTCAAGACTCTCACTTGATTGCAGTTGAAAAATATATTTCTAATATTGGATTAATACTGCCAGGAACAGTGTATACTAAAAGTGTTATACACAGCGCATGTCTAAGTGTTAAATGATTCCTCTGTATTCTGTATCTCACTATAATAACACCTAACCCCAAAGAGACCACTTCTGAAATGTCAACAAAATTACCAGAATGAGCAAGAAGGGAGAAGCTGAAAGCAGCGATATTTTGTCTTGTATTAAGCTTTACATGGTACCCACTTGTAGAAGTGATAAAGCCCATGAAGAGCAGTTACAGTAATTGCCCATTACCACCTGTCCTCCCACTGTGAACAGGGCTGTTCTGGAGCGTGATGAGAGGTGGCTGAGTGGGAGTTTGCAGAGCGTGATGGAGTGTTCCCCCAAGGAAAATGGGAGGATGTGCCAGGGCGTGTCAGATACATTTAATTTGCATGTTAATTCTGTCCAGCCCAAATGTATTTTGAGCTGGACTTGGGATATTTGAATCAAAAACCTGTTTCACAACTTGTTAAAGTCTCCAGTGGCTCCAGGAGTAAGGACACTTAAGTGCAGTTTTGCTGTGTAGATTGGTGTTCAGGGGCACAGCAAAGGCATTCTGCTGCCCAGCCCTCAGGTTAATCCATTTAATTCAGCAGTTCATCAAGCTTTGGTGTGTTTTCTCTTAACTTGTCCCATTGCTCACATTAGCTGCCTTAGCCTCCCCGCTGCTTTAGCTGTTAAGAGTTTGCCATCATGTTTTATTACTTTGTTGCATGCTGATGTTTTAGGGAAATGCTGGAAGTAAAGAATGGGTGCACTTGGACAGAAGAAAATGCATTTGGAGAAACTGCAAGATGCATGTCGTTTATGTGTTTATAAACAATAAGTATGTAATAGTTCAGTATAACTTTTAAATAGTTGTTTGCCTTGTCAGTATTCAGATAAGAATGGGATCAAGGTTAGTTTTGTTATCAAAGGCTACATACTGAGCTGAGTTAGATAAGTTTTGGGCATCAGAACTGATGATACTGCATACTTTCATAAAGAACTGTTGCAGTGCTAGCAGAAGTCTTAAATTTTCGTGGCTTTCATGATCATTTTCCTTTCTTGTGTATTAAGGCTCTATAGAATCATGAACTTGGGCACCCTTGGGCAGTCGTTTCCCAAGCCATGTTTGTACTTGGAGTGCAACAGTCGTATGTCTTAATAATGCATAAGCTTTCTTGCAGAGATAACACAAAATGTGGTAGGCTGTTCTTTGCTGTCACTGACAGCTGTGAAATTTTTTTTTTCCCATAGTGCAAAGCTCCCAGCTTGAATTAGGAGTTAGGTACTCTTCTTTGAAGGTTGGTTCTTATTAATTTATACAGGGTTGACCCAGAGTGTTACTTTATCTTACAGGGAGAAGGAAGTATTTCAAAGGTGTTTGTGTTTCAAATATGTCATTACATTCATAGGAAAGAGGTTGACAGGAATCTGTTTCTCAGTTTTTAAGAGCTAAATACAAACAGAACATAAAAAAGAGGAATCTTAGGCTTGACTGAATAAGGGGGAAGTAGTTAAGTCTTTGAGTGTGTACTTCTGCAGCTTTGGATCCAGAATGGGTGTACAAAATCAGAATACAAGTATGGGGTCTGGGTGGAAAGCTTCGAAGGTCCCCTGCAGAACCCGTGGAAAAGGAAAACACTTCAACCTTTGTGCTTGCGTTGGCACAAAAAAGACATGTACTGTAATTATTTCCTTTGGCATATAAAGACCTTATATGATAAGATTTAAGTAACCTTAGGAATGCTGCCAGTAACTGTGTACAGCACAAACTTGAGAAGTGCAGACACGAGAATGAGGCTTCCCTGTGTATCTCTAAAGATTATTAAGGTTTAAATAACAAGATACAGCCACCAGCATGGGTTTTCTTAGTCAGCAGAACTGCTACATCATTACTTGACCACAGCACTTTTCCCTTGCGGGAAGTGCTTTTCTAATTGCAGGAAGCAGTTCTAGAGAATCCTTTTAAAGATCATGGGGTTTTTGAATTCTGAGCAGGTTGCCCCTCAAAGCTGTCTTCCCAGCATGTACAGAGCGATCTGTAGCTTTGTTGCAAGGGTTCCTGGGTGCTTTGTCTAGGTAGGGACCACAGTGGCTCCTGGCAGAGCTGGGGAGTGAAAGAAAATCTGGATTTGTAATTAAGGAGGTTGTATATTAGGGTACTCCTCTTGCTGTCCTGGAGACAGTTAAATTTGGTGTGAAGTATCACATTAAACACCATATGGGTTTTGACTTCCCAGTTAGTGTTCTACTTTACATACCTGTCTCTTCTTGGATAGTAAAGATCTGTATTTTGTGTATTCTTAAACAGAGCCTGGCCTAACTTCGTAAAAGCAGGATGTGTGTTTTTTATTTAAAAGAGTTTTATGTAGTTTATGCAAGGCAGTTGGGCTTGTTAAATAAAAAGCTGGATTCTTAGTTTTCCTTTTTTCAAATTGTTGCTGACCACTGCAGAGAGGAGCTGAACTTTGAAATAGTTGAGCCCTGGATGTCTTCTGCGAATAGGAGTTACATTCTCAGCAAGGAGTATTTCTGAGCTGTGCATCGCTTTTTGTGGACTCTTCCTGGGAATAACAATAAAGAGGAAAAGCTGAAAAAAATCTTTCAGTGGTCTAATCCCCATAGAGCTGTGGAAAAAACGTCCAGTTTTAGTGCAGGGGAATTGACTCTCCTTATGAATTGAAGCTGTGGAATTATGGTTACAGTTGTGCAAGTCTTCAAACCTAGTATCTGCAGACCTATAAGCTTGAAAAGAAGGTTGTATAATTGGTATTGGTCTCACCCAGACATGTTTCTGTAACTGTGACTGCCGAAAGGATCGAGCTGATGTCTGGGGATATTTTTTCAAAAGGTTGTGCTGTTGGCATTCTGCTCCTAATCTCTCAGAGAAGCATGACCCACAAATACAAGTTTAAAAATACCTTTTATAGAGTCTTTTATGTATCCCTGCATCCAGATAGGATGGCTCCTGAGCCAAGATCTACCCTAAGTAAACCTGCAGCAATGAGAGGAGGTTTCCATGTTGTGTCCATGTACAGTTACATTCGAATTCAGTAGAATGAGTGTATTTCTATGCAATCCCAACTGATTGTGCCCTTGCCATATACGTGTGTATGTGGATCCCCTTCTGTGTTTGGGAAACAAAATGGCTTTCATTTTCTTGTCTGTACCTGTAACAAAATCAATATAAATCAATCAGGAGTGGCTTGCATGCACAAGAATCCTTGTGTAACACCTTCTTGCTGGTATAAGGACTAAGTTAACAGTACGTGGGCCCAGTTGCTTGTCAGAACTCCTCCACCTTGCAAATGAAACTTGAGCAATGTACTTGCCAGCCAAATCTTGACAAATTTTCAATAGAAAAATATAAAACTTCCTGGGATTTGTCACGAAGGTGAAAACTGGTGTATTTCTTCCATTTCAAAATCTGTAAATGGCTGTTAAGATCACTCAGTTAACCCAGAAAACTGATCTTTTACAGCATGATCCCATTTTTCAGCATAAAGTGTGTTCTCATTTAAATTATGGACTAAACTTACAGTTCAGCTGTTCTTGGTTTTTACTTGATATACAAGATCCATGAACCTTAAGACTTACAGAGGCGGGACTAATGATGTATTTGCAAAAGCTTTTCAGATCATTTAACATGGGATGCAGTGGATCTTCTGACAAACAGGCATGACTTGCACCAAATCATCCTTAAACTCATCACATGAACTTTCAGCTCTTTCCTGCTCTTTTCCCCCTCTTTCCTGTTTTGCAGGACGAGATCCTAGTTACTCACTAGGCCTAGTGAAGAATCCAGATAGTACTTGGGTTGGTGTGTCCTAGTTAAATTCTGCATGGGTTGGATTGACTCCTACAGATGTTCTGGTCTGCTGGGTGAATCAACTTCCTTCTTCACTTTTGTTCTTGTGACATCATTCATGGCAAGAGGTTGAAACTTGGTGAAGTCACTTAATAAATCATCAGCTAATTGTGGTCAGAGAGTAAGGTGACAGATTTTCTTATGTCCGGAGTCTCAGGGGGAAGAAGTCAGGCATACAGTTGCAAAGTCAATTCATATGTGTCTTTGTGCTTAGTCTTATGTTTAGCCCTCAGCTTTATGGAGGAGATACCAGGTTTATAGAACTTCTTCATTTCCACTTCAAGCTGGATTTTGTCACAGTATTTACCTTTGTATTTAAATTTAGTTTTTCAAGATGGGTGAGATAACCAGCTAAATTTTTGTGTTAACATCTGACAATATTCTATTGACACCCATTTCTGAAAGGTGAGGCATCATTGAAGTTTCTTCTTAACTTTAGCATTCATAAATGAACTGACACAGAGCCAGCCTTGCCTAAATACATTAAAATATTTTGGTAGGTCATTCTTCTCAAGGATAGATACCACTGGTAGTGTAAATACAGTGTAATTGCATCTTCCTCATGATAAGCATATTAACATCTTTGTGGTTTTGTTCTTGAATTTCGTGCTTCTGTAAGATATGAATTACATCTGAAGAAATAAATCGGAATGCTAAAAAAGAGAGGGAAAAAAAAAGAGGAAGCACAACTGAGCAAGTTATAGTGTCAATTACTAAATAAAAACATGAGCTTCCCAGCTGGATATCCGAGATCTTTGTTAAACTTAATTTTTAAGTTTTAAGTGCTGTTTCTGGGAAATGACAGTGGGATAGCTCTCAGTTGAAGATGTTGTCTTTGCTGTAGGGTTGCTGAGTATCTGTTTAACTCCACGTAGTTAGGAATATTTATTGATACAGGCATATTCAGATTATGGTCCTGCATGTCATAGACCATAAAATCCCTTTTAGGAACTGCAGTCATCCCACATAAGGGACAAAGGCAAAGCACTTGTGCTTTATTGTTGTTATTTTATAGTACAGAAATTCCCCCTTCCTAGCCAAGGTACCAAAACAAAAGAAAAAAAACCAAAAAAACTGAACCTAAATTCAGTAATATTAATTTTCTCTTTTGCTTGCACTTCTTAATAGGACGTTTTGTTATCCCTTTAACTTCAAGGGATAGAAATTTGGCATCTTAACTGTGCCAGTTTTTAAAGTGCATGCAAATAAATTAAAGCTTTCCTCTCAACAGCCATGTTACGTGAGGGACTGTTAGAGGAGTACCTGTCCTGCCCCTGTTGTCAGCTGTAATGTGTAACCTGCTTTCTTCAAGTGTGCCTTGCAGTCTTTGTGCTGAACTACGTCAGAGCTGTTATTTTAGAAGTGAAGGTTATTTTAATCCTTTGTTCTCAATAAAAAAAAAGTGGATGAATTTTGTTTATGAGTTGGTCCGAAAGATATGATATGGTTTGGGGAATTTTTAGTTCGGTTCTCTAAGCACGTTATAGCATTTAAATGTGTAGAGTGGCTCATTTTTCCATTTTTACCTGTGACAAGAGATATTTAAGGTCACGTAACTGAAATGAGTGCTAATTCTTTTCTCCTGTGAGGTTTGTTGTTAATATCTGTCGTGATGAAAAGTACAGCCCTGGTTCCGTCTTAAGCTGTATGTATGGTTTTTGCTCTTCGACAAACCTAATGGCTAATTCTTGTATCTTCACAGCTTTCCCATGGTTTGGCATGGACATTGGGGGAACGTTGGTCAAACTTGCCTATTTTGAACCTATTGACATCACTGCAGAGGAGGAGCAGGAGGAAGTTGAAAGCCTGAAGAGCATCCGCAAATACCTGACTTCCAATGTAGCCTACGGATCCACCGGCATTCGGGATGTCCACCTGGAGCTGAAAGACTTAACGATTTTTGCTCGAAGAGGAAACTTGCACTTTATTCGGTTCCCAACTCATGATTTGCCTACCTTTATCCAAATGGGAAGAAATAAAAACTTCTCAACACTACACACGGTGCTCTGCGCCACCGGCGGTGGCGCGTACAAGTTCGAGGAAGACTTTCGCACAGTAGGTAGCCTGGCTTGCCTCTGCCTGAAGCTGATGCTGAAAGCATTGCTGCTGATGGGTTAAAATAATCTGTATTTTGAAAAACTGTGGAAAGCTCTAATGCTTTTCATTGTGAATTGTATTAAGTATGGTGGGAAGTTGCAGCCTTCCTGGAATCCACAGCACCTGTTAATTGTCCTTCTGCTTTGTGAGAGAACGGCAGCTTAAGTATTGTGTGCAGAGCTATGGAAGAACTGTAGCGAGCCTCAAGCCCTGCAGGATTTCTGACCTGTGGTTTTCCTATGATCCTTGGAGAGTTAATAAAGTTGCAAGGATGCTTAGTACGATGCCGTTGAGCTTTTTATATGCTGATATCTTAGAAATTACTGTTTTGACTTGTAAGATGCGGGGAAAACCCCACAAACCTTGAAAAGATGTACAGATAAGAGTTCCACCAAGATGACACTCAATGGGGCCTCTAGGGTATTTGATGACCTTTTTATTGATTGAAATTGATGAAAAATGCTGATTTTTCAATTGAGTAATGCCTTAGTATCTCAAAAGTTATCTTTGAGCTTCCCAAAGCAGATACTTACACTGCCTCTCTCTTCTTGATTCAGGTCAGATCTGGATTTACACTCAGATTAACTTGCTAGTTTATGTATTCAGAATTTAGCCCTCAATTCTTTATTGGCTTTATAGTGGCATTGAAATTCCTGAACTAGTTACGTGAGATAGCTTCTTAAAGTTGGGCAGTACAAATATAGTCATAAATTTGTAGCACATTTGTGCAATGTTGGAACATGTTGCCACAATCTTTTTTTCTTTCTTAACACAGATTGGAAACCTCCAGCTGCACAAACTGGATGAGCTTGACTGCCTTGTCAAAGGCTTATTGTACATAGACTCTGTCAGCTTCAATGGCCAGGCAGAGTGCTATTATTTTGAAAATGCCTCAGATCCCGAGAGATGCCAAAAGATGCCTTTTAACCTGGATGATCCATACCCATTGCTGGTTGTTAACATTGGTTCAGGAGTCAGTATCTTATCAGTCCATTCCAAAGACAACTATAAAAGAGTAACTGGAACAAGGTAATTTAAAAACCTACGTTGGTGTTGTTACTCTATGGGGCAATGACATAAGGCTCTTTCGTGTGAGGAAGTGCTGTTTAAAAGCAATTGTCTTTCTCTGTCCTTAGTCTAGGTGGAGGGACCTTTCTTGGGTTGTGCAGTTTGTTGACGGGCTGTGAAAGTTTTGAAGAAGCTCTGGAAATGGCATCCAAAGGAGACAGCACACACGCTGACAAGCTGGTTCGGGATATTTATGGAGGAGACTATGAAAGATTTGGCTTACCAGGATGGGCTGTAGCATCCAGGTAAGCGGGAGTCTCTTTGTGGGTTCTTTTGTTGGTATGGGGAGCTTCAAAAACAAGACTTAAACTGTTCATACAGAGAGAGCTGCTTTTTTGCGAGGTTTTATTGTAGTCAAGTTACATTTTTATCCTAAAAGTATGTATCCTCAGCTTTCCTGGAGGTTTAAAGCCACGTGCAAGTGCAGGTGCCTGCTAGGTAGAGATGGAAGAAACCTCCTGTGGTATTTCATGCACAGCTCCGTGTGAGTCAGAGGGAGCGCGAGGTGATCGCGGGAGCGGCAGGAACGCAGTGCAGAGGTGGTGTGGTGTAACCCAGCAGGCAGCTAAACACCACACAGCCTCTCAGTCACTCCCTCCAGTGAGATGGGGGAGAGAACTGGGAGGAAAAAATAAAATAGGTGGGTTGAGATAAAGAGTGTTTAACAGGACAGAAATGGAACAGAACAGAATGGTCCCCTCCCAACTCCTTGTGCACCCCCATTGTGCTTGCTTGTGGGGTGGGGTGAGGAGCAGAAAAGGCCTTGACTGTGTGCAAGCCCTGCTCAGCAATAACAGAAACATCCCTGTGTTATCAGCCATTTCCAGCACAAATCCAAAACACTACTAGCTGCAATGAAGAGAATTAACTACCCCAGCTAAAACCAGCACACAGCTACTAGGAAGAAAATTAACTTTGTCAAAGTCAAAACCAGTACCAGAGAGGGAAAAAAGTACCAATTTCGTTTAGATTTCCTAGAATATTTTAGTAGAGCCATTGTCTGGAGGGAAGGTGAGTAGGGGATGGCTTTTGTGTTGCTCTTACAGTGGAGCAATTCCTAACTGTTTTGGAAACATGGTTGTCACTACTGACACCTGGTGTAGTGTTTTAACTACTGATGAGGTCTGTTGAACACAAACAGTTTGCACCATGAGAATGAATGTCATTGTCAATGACAGAGGACTTTTGTCACAGCTGCACATATTATTTCCATTGGGGAATATTACTGATGATGTTGCAGCTTCACTACCCTTACAAAAGACAAGAAAAATAAACTCTCTGCAAGCAAAACTAATATGTACATAGGAGTGTTCATTGAATCTTTGCTGTTATTTGGTAGAGAGTCATAATTCATGGCAACTTAATTGTTCTCCCTCTGCATCCACCTGAGTCCAAACCTCTTGAGAGCCCATGTGCTGAGAGGTTTTAATATGTGCGAACTTTACACTTTAGTCAATACATTTTAACTTGCTTTATGTTGGTACTTTCTGTTCTCATTTACTTTTTAAGATCCTTAAGAGCTTTAATGGCTTTTTGAGTTTTAGAATAATTGTGATTCTTGCTCTCCAAACTGACTTAGATCTGGCACAGAGTCCTTGGTGGTAAAATATCACACATAGCTATGGATTCTTGTCTTTTCTTTTGTGCTGTGCACAGCAAGGGACGTGCTCTTCTGATCCAGAACTCTTCATTTGTGCAACCTAAATTGCATTCTGTCAGCTTTTTTATTTTGTTTCAGAAGGTTGTGTTCCATCACAAAACCTTTCAGTTCCTCTCTGTTTTCCTACTACTTTGAGAATAGAAGAATGGATAGATTTTTGTGAGGAAGCAAGCATGAAAAGTGGAGGATTCATCAGTCAGACTTAGGCAGTGACTAGATTTGCAGAGTAGTCTTGTCTGAAGAATAAGACAATTTTACTGTAGGTGGTTCTTCATGGAAGCAGCAATCTGAACAAAAATATTTTGTTGGGGGGCTGTTACTGTAACAAAATTGACTATTTCCTGTAAAGCAATAAATACAGATGTAGTGTCAAATTGCTGTATTTAATACAGACTTAAAAAGGGAGTTCCTCAAAGAACAAACATGAGACATAGGTTCTGCTACAGCATAAAAACATCCATTCTGAAATTCCTTCAAATGCACATGAATCACTTTGTAACTGATGGCCATTTCTCCTGTTCTAGTTTTGGGAATATGATCTACAAAGAGAAGAGGGAGTCTGTCAGTAAAGAAGATCTTGCAAGAGCCATATTGGTCACCATCACCAATAACATTGGGTCTATTGCCCGGATGTGTGCAGTAAATGAGGTAAAAACTTCTGACAAGGAAGTGATCTGTCTACAGTTCTATTACTTGTCTTCACATGAAATGACTGCTAAAATGGTGTATACTTTTAAATCTTTTAACACATTGTCGAATGAAATCAGGAAATTCCTGTAGTAGCTTTGAGTTGTGCCTACAGTCACCCTGTTTTAGCAAGGGGACTTCAAGTCTTTCATCACAACATCCTGTGCTCCCCTGCTTCCTCACTTAGCTGCAGGCTTTGGGCTCCATTCCTTAACAAAGCTCCTCATCAGGTACCCTCCCCATTGGCAAAGATATCCTTGTTCTCCAGAGACAGTCAAAATATTCTAAACCAGTTTACTGTGACCACAGTACAGTTAGGGGTGCAAAGGACCCCTGGAGATTATCTAGTCCAATTCCCCTGCCAAGGCAAGGTCACCTAGGGAATGCACCCAGCCCTGAAACATGGACTCAGAGACAAACTCTGTACTCTGTCTTTGGAAGTCTCAAAATACAAGACTTGAGCAACTGCAACATTTAAGTTGCTGAAAGTCCTGCTTTGAGCAGTGCATAAGACCTGATGGCCTCCAGCAGTTTCTCCAAGCTGAGATTACTCTCTGATCAAAGCCTGTAGAAAGCCTTGTTTCTAGTTAACTATTATTTTTAATTTTTTCTAGTTCTTGAAACTTAAAAATCGCTTTGACACCTCTCATCTTGCTGGTTGATACAGAGAGGATTTCCTGCCATCTTCTATTTCTCAAAGTTTAAAATAGAACCAGTATGTGTTTGGTTTCAGTATTAGTGTGGACAGCCAAGAAGCTGTGGAAGAATAGTGAGTTTAGGCATAGAAGACATGAGTGTCTGAGCAGCAGGGATTTCTTCCTTCATTATTAACAAACTTGGGATAAAATGAGGTTTAGTAACAGCTTTCTTGGAGAAGACTATGAGTAACTGTATTTAGAGCTCTGCTTAAAATCTTTGGATGTGATTGTCTCAGAAGTACCAACAGCCCTGTTACCTGCAGTAACCCTCATTTTGCTTAGGAGCCAGATTAATTATATTTTCTGGTTTTAGTATTGCAATTTCTCCCTCAGTTTCATTCTCAGTTGTTCTCTCATGTCTGTCTTGGAGAAGAAAGGTAATTTTGTGAGTGTTAAGTTAATTTTAGCTTTTTGCTTTATGGCAAAGCTTAATAACAAAAGAGTAAAATGAAGATGAAGTTGAAAGTACATACTGCATGTCTTCGGCAAATGTATGCAATTTGTGTTTAAGGGTGGGAGTAAATGAGGACAAATCAGAACTTGCAAACTGCACAAACTAGCTTTATTGTAAGGGGATTTTGGTCTAATTCCAGCTATGTCACAGAACTACAAATCATAAGAAATAGTTAACAGGGATACACAAACTAGCACCTTGAACTGATGTATAAAGATAAAATGAATATAATTATTTTGACTTCCTGCAGTAGCGCAGAATTATGTTTTTGTGCCTTAACAATGTGTCTGCTCTGTCTTCACTGGGAACTAATCAAGAGGGTTAAAAAACAGTTGCATATTAGACATTTGACTACAGGTTGAATTGTCATATTAGTTTTTGTAATAATTTGGGTATGATCATTGATGTAATGTAATTAAGTGCTTATTTAAGCACTGTGCTAAGGACTAACACAATTACATTTTCTTTGGTTCTTCCTCTCGTGTCATTTAACCAGTGTTTAATGTTTTCCCTTCATGTTGGATTTACTTCAGTGAATGGGCAATATTCAATGATTTTCACTTTTAACATTTGACTTGTAGTATTCAGCTCTTAGTAGTATTCAGCTCACTTGTAGTGTTCAGCTCTTAGTCTCATGCCAGGCTGAGGTATACTGAGGTCTGAAGATGAAAGGAACATCTGTCACGTCTTACTGTCTTCGGCTTCTTTACAGTGCTGCCTTGTTGCATTCATGTCAAGCAGCATTGTACAGGGCTATGAAGGCATTGAGTCTTCTCTACCAAACAGAAGTATCTTTCATTTAATTTCACTTTTAGCTGGCCTCTTTCTTTGGTGTAATTGCTGGAAATGCTGACTTAATTTGAAACACAAATGCTACTTGTCTGTAAATTAAGTCCTTTAATTCTTGAGGGTTGCACCGTTTTTCGTTTCCCCAAGTATGCCATGTTTTAAATTGTGGAACCATGTTTTAATTGTGGGTTGTTTGTTTTTTGTGGTTTTTTCCTTGCTCAAGACAGTCTTTTCTTTCATAGCTTAATTTTTCAAAGCTGTGTTAAACAGTGAAAAGACTTAATCCTTTGCTGTTTTTCTCTCTTTTTTTTTTTTTTTTTAGAAAATAAATAGAGTTGTGTTTGTTGGCAATTTTTTGCGTGTGAATACTTTGTCAATGAAGCTTCTTGCATATGCACTGGATTACTGGTCAAAAGGCCAGCTGAAGGCCTTGTTCCTAGAACATGAGGTATGCTGTGGCTCGTTTATCTGTGTGTATTGTTTCACCATAAATCAGAAATGCCTGTATTGAGTAGCTCTCATGTGTGATATCCTGAGGCACCAAGTGCTCAGTAAGTATTAGAAATAAGAGGAGGTTTGTCTTGCTGAATTGGTTCTCTGGGAACAGTTTTCTGCCAGGGAAGTACTTCAGTCACTTTGGGGTATCTCAGTTCATGCTGTGGGTCGCTGGAGAGGGACAAGAAAATGTTGAACTCTGTGCTAAGGGTCACCAGTCTTTCTTGGGTTTGGGTGGAAACAACAGTAAGTACTGTGTTTCAAAGAGTGCAGAAATGTAAAGCTTGGGCCTTTGAAACACTTCCATTGTTCTCAGCTGAGCTTGAGCAATGTCTTGAAAGTCGAGACTGCTTTGACAAGGCCTGTTTTCATTCCACCACAGACCCCTCAGTGCTGTTGTAGTGATTTTATGCTTTGAGAATAACCTGCTTTTGTGCATCTTCTGTCATCTAGATCAGTATGTAATGCTGAGAGCTCTGACCTGTTTTGGTTAAAATACAGGCAATCACTGTTAATTACAGGTGCAGCAGTTGCTGACTTGTAGCTTCTTGGCAGTGGCTTGGGAATTTTTGTCCTCAGTTTCTTGGTCTGCAAATATTAAGCATTACACCTGTTCCCTTCAGTTTATTCTCACAACTTTTTTTTTTACTGCTTATCCCAAGACTGACAGTCTGTCCTGATGTCCACAGTAACAGTTCCTTGTTAGTTCTACCCTCTTCAGATTTTTCTTGAGTAAATTTTAAACTCTTATATTTGTTCAAGTGTATATTCTAAACACTTGAATATTTCTTAGTTACAGGGAGGGGGAACATTTCACTCCACAGGGGAAAAGTAGTTCAACAGGAGAACGTGGTTCTTTGTATGTAGGTAGGTAGACAGTCCAAAAAATTGGTGTGTGGATAGTTCAAGAAATTTTTCACTTGTGCACTAGGAATAATGTTGCTATGGGTGTTGAAGATTTTTTAGCAAGCAAAATGTGCAGCTTCTCTAGGAAGAAGAAACCAAGCCTGGTTTCCATGCTTTAGGAGTCACTGATACCTGTCTTAGAAGTCCTGCAGTGTATTGTGAGGCTTGGCAGGAAATACCCTAAAGTTAAGCTTGATAAGAAGGGTAAAACGTTTGTTTCACAAAGCCTTAAATAATTACTATGAAATATTATCTATTTAAAGTGTATAGTGTTCTTTTTGTAGCATTGGTCCATCAATGATTGCTGTCACTAAAATGTGATTACTGCAGAATTTAATACTCTACTTAAACTTGATTTTTTTTTTTTTTTTTTTTTTTTTTTACATGGTTT
>VXAZ01003899.1:773756-790426 GCA_013399875.1 Gymnorhina tibicen
CTTTTTTTTTTTTTTTTTTTTTTTTTTTTTTAACAGGGATACTTTGGAGCTGTTGGTGCTCTGCTTGGGCTGCCAAACTTCAGTTGAGATACCAGATGTCACTACACTGCACTATTCTCCACCTGAATGACACTTGTTTATGTCGATGGGAATTAAATCTGGGGAGGGGAGAGGAAAATAGCTGATTTTCTGTAACTCTTTTTAAGAAGTGATTAAGCTACTGAGTATTGCTGTTGTAAGGAATGGGGTTTCACTCTGTTGGGCATTGGCAAGTGAACTGTTCGTGGCTATTATTTATGTTCTTTGGTACGTTGTAGCCAGTAGTGAACTTCTAATATGCAATACGTCCTCTGAAAACAACTTTCCAGAAATTCCAGGAAAAGGAATGCCAAACCCTTAAGTGCTCAGGATGCAAATATTGCAGGTTTATTCCCAAGGCTTTAGGCCCATCAGTTTTGTATATAATTGATGACTGAAAAACTATTTTCATTAGTTACACTGTTATTATGAGCACAAGTTTTATGTGTACTTAGAGAAAACAAAAGACAGCAAGGTACTATTGACAAGATGAGGAAACTGTAGACAATTGCTTCCCACAGTAAACGTTGTAATTATTTTATTTTTATGTGTAATGGAAATAATGTTAATGCTTTTATTTCCAGTTTTTAGAACAGAAACACAAAGAATCAGCCAAAGCAGCAGATTAAGCAGTTGATATTTTGAAGGTTTTGTGAAGATACTCACCTTAATTTATTTGAAGATTCAGATGGTATTTTGGGAAGATCCCTCTGTCTTTGGATGTGGAGAAGAGTTTAGTGGTTAATGAAGGCTGGCTTTGGGGGGGAAGATTTTTTAAAATTTTTTTTTTTTTGAGGACATGACTTCCAAAATGCCTTATTGATTACTTTTTTTTTTTGCCTCATAAGTTCTGCCATCATGAATTATCATTTGTAAAGGTACCATAAAGCCTGAGAGAATTGAAGAAATCCTTATAAAATAGAATAATTATGGGACCTCATAATTCTGATGCTTTGGCTTATTTCTGTGGAGGTTTGGAAAATTTTTGCCCCATCCTACTAATTTGAAATCGTGATTTCCCCATAATTTTTTAAGAGTTGGTCAGAATTCAAGTAGATGTTGAAGTTGAAAGGTTGTTAGCTTACTTTTGGATTTGGAAGTTTGTTTTTGGAAGTTGAGGACAGCATCAGAGTTTGTATTGCAGCAGCAAATGGACCAATATTTAATGCACTTGCAATATGGAACCATTCATCAAATTGTGGCCTTGGGATAAAATCCGTACTCTGGAACTGATTTTTGGGGTTTTCTGTAGACTTTTAAAATTTACAGTTGTGATTATTACAGTAAGTTTAGTCCTGAAGCCAGGGCATGAGATCTTAAACTTACAGGACTATTATACAGTCATTAACTATTTAAGTTTTTGTGGACTTAAGAGCTACCCAATTTTATGATATTTTCATGTTAAATTTATTTCCTGTAAGTGCATGAGGAGCAACCAGACTCAGACACATTCATATCTTGGGGTTTAAGGTTTTTAAAACTTAGTGCTCGAGTATTCCACAGCATGGCTGTGTTGTATTTACAGATACACCCCTTTCCCCCTTGTGTTAGAAACCCTTGTGCTGTTTTCAGTCTTCTCTTTCTCACAATTCAGAGCCCCAAACTAACATCATAGGTTTTTGCTTTTAAAATGTTCTGTGGTCCTTGAGGAGTACAGTACCTTAGAGTAGGCAACTCATTAAGTCCAATGCTAATCACAAATGCAGTTCCATTTATTGTTGCTTTTCTTGGTACTTGTACTACGTTTCCATTGTGCTTGCTTTG
Organism: Gymnorhina tibicen; assembly: GCA_013399875.1. NCBI lineage: Eukaryota > Metazoa > Chordata > Aves > Passeriformes > Artamidae > Gymnorhina > Gymnorhina tibicen. The sequence continues at coordinate 775,599 of VXAZ01003899.1, forward strand.
ATGTTTCACTATAGACATAAACAACTGAAAATTACACTCACAGTCCAGCTGATCTAATGCTAAATCAGAGCACTTCAGAAAATAAGTTTTTATAGAATGTCTCTATAAATGCTGTAAACTGCTCCTTTTGAGTTATGATTGACTATCAAAAGTAACCCTTATTTGGTTATAAAACTGTGTAAAAACTTAGTTTTCTGAATGTTCTGGCAGCCGGCTGAAAATTTTGCAAACTAACTGCATATTTTACTTGCAAAAAAGGTGCTTCAGGACATGTACTACAACTCCATTAGAAAGAGTTCCTTTAGACCATGTTTATTGCTACTTCACTTCACTTGTGAAACTGAGTCCTCTTGAAGCAGTAGTTAGAAGCTACTTGTATATTTAACCAAAAGCACATACAAAAGATGATTACCTAATACCCGTAGTTAATGAAACCAGTTGAAGTTGATGTGAGCTGACATACATTTTTAAGTAAACTGTACAGAGTTACAAAATAAGCAAATGGAGTAATTCTTGAATAGTTGTACTGTATAGAAACTACTGTGAGAATCAAAAAGTGTGCCCTACCTCTGTTTCACTTCCTTTGAGCTTCTAAAAAAATCGGCTTCTTATTGCTAGTTTTAGCAGCACAATTGTTACTTCATTACAAGAGCAACCACAGCAATTGTAAAGCCCAGGGGTCCTGTATTTAAGCAACATCTTTGGGTTCATCTCATTTTCTGTCAGCTTAGAACTTGTTATTAGAGTCTCCAAAGATTGACTCTACCACCAGGAGAGATGATAGGCATCACAAATAGTTGCAAGATAAGCCTTAAAGTCTTTTCTTCTAAATTCTCTTCTAAATAGGTTGAAAAGGCTTGTTTCTTTCATATGAATCAGTGAAGTTAAGTTGCTTTTTCCTGATCATCTGGTTTTACTTTCACCCTTGCCATTTCTTTTCCTCAGAGCTAATTGGTTGAAGCAGCTTTAGGGTGAATTGTGATGTACGACAGTAGAGAAAATTTGGGATTTTCTCAGGACTACTGTTTTCTTCTCAAGTGGAACCACTTATCTTAAGTAAAATGTAAGACCCATTTTGAATGTGTAATCGTTTTCAGCTCAGTCAGCCGTGTGAGTGCCTTTTAATTTTTCCATATAATGCCAATTTTATGGTACTGGGACTTTATCCATGAGGTTTCCTAACCAATATTGCTTACCAGAGAAATGGCAGGTAACTTTATTGGCCGTGGAGATGATCCCTTGAATCCAGTGTAACAAGAGATACCAGAAAACATCATCATGTTTCTGGCTTCCTGTCCCTGTAACCCTTAATCTTGGGGTAATGCTTTTGCATTTCTTAGTCTTATCCCTCCAGCTTGGTCTTTTCTAGTATTATGCACAGTTTTATTGTATCAGTATCTCCCTAAAAATCATGCAAGTTTATAGTGAGATAACTACTGTTTATTTCTGAGTAGAGAAGTTCAGTCTTAGGTGAAGTTATTCCAAGCTATTAAACCTAACCACTTTGACCTTTCTAAGTCTGCTTGGGTAATTGCAGTTTGAATGAAAGGGGAACTCCTACAATACATCTTGAATATTTAACAGGCTGGAATTAAAACATCCTCATTGTTCTTTACTGAACCTAGCAGAGGTTTAAATACAAAAAATTTTTCATTCTTTTTAGTAAAGTCTATACATTTAGGAGTTCAGAGAGAAGCTGCACTGATACACCCTTTGTCTTAGTTTGCTCAGGATTTCCAAAATGTGTTCAGGTGTCTGACCTGCCTTTTGAAGACCTTTCCCTCTCTCAAGCACCTGTGTGATTCTACCAACAGGTGCTCATAATTGAGAGTTACAGGGTGGAAAGAAGAGGGACCATACTGTCCCACTTACTCTCAGCTGTATATTCAAAAGCTCTGGCATCTCCTAATGGATCATCTGCTCCTTCAGTGGAACTGTGACATTCCTACTTGCACTTGAGTTGGCAGTACAGATGTAAGGTGCCTTTAAGGGCTGTGATACCCTGTCTGTACCCAGTATAGGTCTTCAGGAAACACCTGCTTTCAGAACAGTTGAAGTAACTTCTCATTTCTAAATATTTCAGAATAACCATGGAGTTTTAACATTGGGAACTAATTAAGGGGTCTTTTATCTAGAGTAGATCTGTGCTAGATAAAGACTAGATGGTGTCTTTCACATCCAGTCATTAACTTTCCTTAATAAATAAATTTGCAGTCAGCCAGTTTTTAAGTATCACTTTCACTGTTTACATTCTGGATATCACTGTAATCCTGAGGAAACAGTTCAGTTTATAATAGAGGTGAAAGTCAGTGGGGTTCTGTTGAGCTTGTTCTGGTTGGTTCTAGTTAGACACATAACAAAACTAATTCTTTCCCTTGTCACCTGTCCTTTTCTTATCTACATTCTTTTTATGGATTATCTAGGCTTAAAAACCACGTAATATGTAACAGAGCTTTGCTGAGGTTAAAAAGTGAACAAACACCTGTGGGTCGGGTTGGAAGTGTTTGAGCAAGCCCTGTAGGTCCCAGTGCAGAGCTGGGGACACACTTGACACAGTTTCTGTTTGGGTGTAGTAATTGCTTCATTTCGGTGTAGTAATTGCTTCATTTCCCGTTAATGCAGTCAGAGGGGGTGGGCTGCACAATCATCGTGGATAAAATGGGAGAATTTAGTCCTCAGACAGGACCATGGGAGATTAAAAAAATTCTTTTTCACAGTGTAGAAGGATAATTCCTGCGTACATTCTCTTGAGTTTTACTGATAACAGTCCAAAGTACATCACCATTATTTTGTCAACTGTGGTAAAATTAGTAATTCTCTAAGGTTAACAAAAGTCTGCAAATAAGCCTGTTTTATTAGTTTCATTTATTTCACACATAGAAAGCATATTAAGTATTCTTAAAAACACACTTTTGAAAACATCTCAAAAGATACTGTAATATATTTGTAATTATTAATGTGCTAATGGAATATGTTGGAGCAGTCTCAGTTTGCATAACTGAGTGTCAAATGCTGCTCGCTCTGTAGTTACTTGAGTAGATCATTCTTTTAAACTAATGAGCAAGATTGGGCCTCAAGGTCTCCTGCCTGGGGAACACAGTAATGCTACTTTGCATATTCCTGCTGGTGCTAAATCATTTGTTGAAAATAGATTCTGAATAGAAATTGTAAATAAAATATTTATGGCCTGGTCCTTTTGACAGATTTAAATTTTATCATTTGCCAATACTTTTTGGCCTTACTTCAAGTTTCCCTTTTGGGTTTGGTTTTTTTGACTGTGTGGACTGTGTTTGTTAATGTGGCAAGTCGTTGGCAGGTGCTGCTTTCTGTAAGGCCCATAACGTTCCCGTGGCACGTTAGGAGAGAGATGAGTTTTCATTGCTGGATTTCCACCTTATCCTTCATCTTGTTTTGTTACTGTAGCTGTTTGCACAAATAGTGTTAAGTAGAACACAATTGGCATTTGTTCTCTGCTAAAACTTCCAAGAAAGTCAGCCACTACTGAAAGTATTTAGGAAGGCTGTTGAAAATTCAGAAATACCCATTTAAAATAATTTTTAAATCTAAATGTGCTAATTAGTGTTGCCTATAAAATGAACTGGAATATAGTGTGTCAGTTGCTAATCTTTGCTATAAATTGCTGGCATTTCACAATTCACATTTCTGGCATCAATTTAAGAAATTGTAAATACAGGCTTTGGGAGGAGGTGTATTAGTTTCAGATTGTGCATTATGAAAGCGTTTATGAGACTAGTGAATTAGTATTTTGAGACATATTAAATTACAACACCTAGAACATGAAAATTAATGTGTTTGTGTTAGGGTATAGAGGGCTTTTGATAACCTGCACTTTTACATTTTTGAGTTTTGGCATTTTAACAAACAAGCATTTAATTCCATTTACTGTCTCGTCATATTGCAGGCCTTGTAATCACCAGTTGCTGTCTTCAAGTATTTGTTTTAGTTAGCAAAGCAGACAGGCAAATCTGTAGCTTGTAAGCCTGGTAGGATGGAAGTTCTCCGAAGAGCCATTTGGTTAAGTTGCCTTATTCTATTACATTGCACTCATGGTATGTCTCTGCTTTCTTGTTTACTGTTCAGACACTGAAGATGTGATGTAAAAATATGTGCTACAAATTTTTAATCATAAGTTACTCATGAATACCTTTGTGTCACCTGTTAAACAGCTCTTGTAAATGATGCCTTTATGCCATCTGTAATACAGCTCTTGTAAATTGTTTAAATTATTTTTCTTTTTACAGATTCTCATTATTGAATGTACAGATTAGATCCCTTTAATATGTCACTGAGTAATTTGATTTGGGCCCAAATATGGACAATGCTATAATTCATCCCATCAAAACTGTAAATAATTCTTTACTGCTTGTTTGCATGAGTGAAGTTTGGATTTCATTTGCTTTGTCATAAACGAACTCCCTCTGTCATGGGCCTACTTTTTACAGTTTATTTTTCTGGTTTTATTACCATTTGTTCTGTACGAATGTTGAAACAGTACTTTGTCTTTTCCTAATAAATAATTTGAGATTGTTCATTGTTGGCCTGCATTTGTGGGTTTTGTGGGAGGGATTTCTGGGTGTGTTCCTTTCCGTTGTCATCATAAATTTCTGTAACATTTGATACCGGGGGTTGTTGCAGAGTATCTTTTACTAAGGCTACGTGACTGGTGTGGTTTTGTGCTCTTTCCTTCCTTTAGTAAGCTGATAATTCACAGTGCTTAGATTCAGGTCCTGTTTTCAGAAACAGTGGCTGTGCTAAAAAGCCCTGGTTTGCAGTGTTGAAGAGTGTTCTGAAAGCACTGTAAGCATTCCCCTTCCAGATCCACTTGGGAGCACCTGCTGCTTCCTGCACATGGATGGGGAACTCGGGGATGTTTTGCTGTTGAATAAAATATTTCATGTGCAACGTGCAGGCCATATATATAAACCAATTTCTCCTCTCTTGGAATTGCCCCTTGTTACGTTTTGAAATGCCAAATTCTGTTGCCCTGAAGTTGCCCTAACTGGATGCCTACTGGGCAAGAAGTTGTGAGGAAGGAAGCACGTGCCACAGCAGCATCCTGGCAGTGCATCTTGTGACGAGCTTGCTGTGTCAGAGATGGTCCTTCAGCGTTCTGTGCAAATACTTCAGCCATCCAAACCACAACGCTTTGCTTTAAACTGCCAAAAATGAAAATTCCCTTCTGTGTTGCATCTCCATTGAGCTCTGCACCACATTGATAGTTTTTAGGGGAAGGGAGCTGCTGAGGAACACAAATTCTGTACAAGTTCAGGGAGTTCTGATTTGTTCTGTATGCTTTTTTTTAATGCAGAAATACCTCATGGAGAGAATTGCAGTCGCCTTGTGTGGAAGCTGGCTTACATTTCAGCTGGGGTCCTTAACTGCTGCTGGTACAGCCTGTGTGCAAGCTGAGGGGATGGTCTAAACTGCATGAGCTTCATTTACTTCTGTTATGGCTGGTGATCTGATTTTTTTTTAATAAGCTTGTATGAAACAAGTGACTTCCTCTTACTGTAAGACTGTTCAAGCCAGCAGTATTTGAATTTTTATTGGACTCAGAAATGCAAACCTCCAACTCAGTAATAATTGTAACTTCCCTCTTTTTAGAAATACAGATTAAAAATCAAGTTTGCCCTTAAGTCCTGGAGTGGAACCCCCTGCTCCAAAGGCCTGTCTATCAACTGGTGTTCAATAAGTATATTGACTTTCTGCCATTTTGGAGTACAGTACAGAAGTGTCAGGAATACGAGCGCTCGCCCCGTTGTGCTGTTCCCAGGCTGGAGGGAGCAGGCAGAGGTCAGCCAAGATCTACAGATTGGTGGGTGCTTGTCAGCTCGGAGAGCCTCATGCCATCCCTGACTAATGCGTGTTCTCCTCACTTTCCTGGAGGGGCTGCGTTAAATATATCAAAGGTTGAGTCTTTCATAACCCAGATGTGTCCAGATACGTAAGTTACTGAAGCTGCCTCTAACATAATCTGTTCATGTACTTTTTATATTCCAGGCTTTGGTCTGGCTGGCTATTTGTGGAGAGTTACTGATACCATTTGATAGCAGACAATAAAACTTCCCAGGGAAAATTCCCTTGCAGGGTGTACAAGGGTTCACAGCAGTAATTTGAGGAAAAGGCATCACTTTTCAGGTGCCCGTTGAAGAGCTGCTCGCAGGGTGTGGGGAATGCTGAGCTGCTGCTTTGGACCCTCCCACAGATGCCTCCCTCCCTGCTTTCCACCAAGCGTGTTGCTGTTACTCCTTTATCCCCTGGTTAAGCAGAGACTTCAGTGAAGGATTTACCCTTCATGAAAGGTGCATTGCTGAGCGGCTGGGGTGCCCAAACACCAGGGAGTAGAGCACAGAAGGATAAGGCGGGGAAAGTACAGTCCAGACGCACACAAAAAGTCCCCACACGCTTTGTAAGTTGATACCAGGGCAATTGCAAGGGTGCAGCATCTGATAATCCGATCTGTTTTCTGGCTATTTCTGGGGTGTTTAATAGCAGCCGGTTTTTAAGACATTCACCATCCTCTGGAAACCAGTCTGCTTTCCACCACTGCCTTTCCCAAGTCCATTGTCCCAGAACTGTTGGTGGGAGTGACCCACAGGCAGGGCCAGAGGTGCAGTTCTAGGCTGAAGCAACATCAGGAAAGGTGAGGAATTCCAACAGCCTGAGACATTTTGCTTATAAAAGGGATCAACTGATCCTTTCCAGCCTCTGTAGCCATCGTTTGCATGAGGTGTGTTGCTGACAGCTGGGGGCTGTAACTCTCTCAGCTTTTCCCAATTAATCCCTTTACCTCTGGGTAAACACCCCAGCTGTTTCTGGTATTTTGGGGGTGTTTGTCAGCTCAAACTGAGACCTGCATGAGACAGGAAAACATTTTGGTCCACAGTTCTCATATCCTTTGAGGATTAGGGTTTGCTTCTGCTACCATGGGAAAACAGACAACACAGAGAAGGACAGAGTGAAAAAAACCTTCAGACAGATATATTCAGCCCTGCTGTAGGGCAGTTGTAAAAAATGTGTTCCAGCTCCCACCAGGAATGTGTTATAGATGTTACAAGCATCTTTCACACCAAATACTGCTGCTCTTTGCTCTGAAGGGTGAGAATGAGACCTCTGGGGATCTCATAAGACGGGTGTGATTTCAAGTTCTCCATTTTCAGCTGCTTTTCTCCCTCACACTGGGACTTTGAAGAGGGGCAGAGATGCCAATGCAAACAGCTCTGCTGCCAGACCAAGAGAGGAGCTTTAGGCAAACATTTCAGTATGCAGGAGGCTCCCTGAGCTCATAGATATGGTTACAAAACACTCCACAGCATGTTCCAGCCTCAGACATTACCGTGGTATTTATTTTAGCCAGTGACAAGCATTGGTGACAGTTCACTGGCTGTAGTTGCACTTCAGCTCCATGTCAGTTTCCTCTGTAACATCTAACAAACCCAAGATTAATCTTGACACGAAAATAACTGCTCATTTCCCCCCCAGGGCTCCATAGGCTCTGCCTCAGAGCCATGATTTCCCCCATAGGATCTGTTTGGGTGGGTGGGAGTCTCCTCTCGCCTGTAGCCCAGGCAGTGACACTGGATGCTCCCCCCACGTGGTTTTGTAACACTCAGATGTGGCACTTGGGGACATGGTTTAGTGATGGGCTCGGCAGTGCTGGGTCAATGGTTGGACTCAAGCATCCCGAGGCTCGTGTATTTCTAATTTATCTGCCTCTAGCACATCTGCTGGAAGAAATCTAACCATAGGTGTTAAAAATATACAGTGATGCACTACAACCCAGGATCATTTATGTGAGACCTAAATTACCCTTATTGTTACACTTTGGTACCTTATTTCAAGTCTGCATCTCCTTACCATCACCTCCATTATTAATTTTATGTGCTGACCATCAGAGGCATTTAAACTTTGACCAAAACACATTTTTGAAAGCAAACTCTCACATCAAAACTGGGGGGTTGTTTAACCAGCCTGGTAAACATATATGACTCCTAATAATGCCCCCACCTCTCCTAGAGTTTTCTTGCTTTTGCTTCTGGAGTTTTCATCACCTTTGCAGGTAGTGATCAAGACTGGTACATGGGACTGCGAATGTGTGATTCTGACTGAAACTGAATCCAGGCTGGCTCAGCTGCAGGTCCTGCTTGTGGGGGTCCCTGCAGCACACCAGGTCCCTTTGAGTCAGCAGCTTCTCCACAAATGTCCCTGTAACTTTCAGGGAGAATTATTAAATATTTTGTGCAGGAAAAAATACTCCAAGTTTCTTGATAAGCAGGAATTTGACCGTATTACTCCAAGGAATGTGTTTGCAAAAGGAGTCACAGCTATAGCCCCAGTTCTAGAGATCTGCCTGAAAACTGGCATGTCCCTTGTCTGTACTTGCAGTGGTTGTTGTGGCTCTTCTGGAGCAAGGAAACCCCAATTTGCCTTGATCACCGCTTCAGAGATCACCTGTTAGTTTGAGCTGAATTCTGCAGCTCCAGTTTGTTCCAGGGCTTTACTGAAAGGTGGAAACCACTAAAGAATTGAACCTATCTCAGAACCATTCTAAGGTTATTTTCAAATATATTTGCTAAGTTTTATCTAGCCTAGACAGTACTCTGGGACAGCTGCTTGTTGTGGGAGCATTTCCAAGGACACTGGGGTTGGGGCATCCCTGGGTGTGCCCCCAGCCCAGTGCAGCTGAGGGCACAGGGGGGCTGCACCTTGCGCTGGCCCTGGGGAACCTTTTCCACCTCCGCAGGGATGGTGCAGAAAGTCGGCAGCAGCACCTGCTCATTAATGATCCAGCAACATTTAATTTCTCTTCGGGGCAGGCTGGGGCAGCCCTGCAGGACGTGTGAGCGCGGGCGACCTGTGCTGCTGCTCGTGTTCCTGCTGGCAGCAAGCCCTGCACAGCCTCAGCAGAAACAGCTCTGGAGGAAAGGCTGAGCCTTTGCTTCTGGAAGGTGGAACTGGCTCAGAGATTCAACCTTCAACACCACATCTGCTCGTGAGAGGCAAAGTTGGGTTTCACACTTCCTGGGCTCTTGTGTCTAGGACATGCTGTTTAATCTAAAAAACACGTTACAACGCGATTTGACGGCACAGTAAGGCTTTTGGTCACTCCTCACAATATTTAATTAGCACATCACTGGTCTCTAGTCACTGTAATTATTGGAACGTATTTTTCCAAATCAGAGTGTGTCAACAAAATAGTAAGATAAATATCACTCTTGAAGCCTCCTTCCCAGTTGCTGCAGCTCACGCTGATGGCAAGTGTTGCTGGAGTAAAAAAAATTCCAGCGTTTTTAGAGAGATTTCCTAACAGCCCTTTCAACAGATACGAAACTAGACATGTTGAAATAACACTTGTCACTTACATGTTTGTTTGAAATATGATTCTCGTTTAGAGTATCATTCATGATTTCATTCAAATGCCTGTGTTCCCTGAAGAAATACAAGACTGCTGTCCTATCCTCTCCAGCTCCCACGCCTACAACAACAGTGTTTTATTCAAAGGGAGTATCTCTTTCAGACTCTAATAATGGGCTGCTTGGCTCTTCATTCTCTATCTTCAGAGACGTGATCCTCTTGAGCTGCCAATTTTTAGCCTGGTATATGCTTATAAATGTATCATTCTGAGACTCTGAACACTGAAGTGTGTTGGGTTTTTTTGCACAATATTTCCCTTTCAGAGAATTTCATGGGAAACTGAGCGCATTTTATTTTAAAAATAAAGAAATCATTCCTTCAGCTCTGGACTCTTCCGTGCTACTTGGCTATGGATAATATTTGTGTAAATTACTGGAAAACATGCCTTCATTCTTAAAGTATTATTTTTCAATCCCTTTTCATTAAAAATGTGTTGGGGTTTTTTTGTCGGGTGAATTCCTCATGCCTTCGTGGAGCGGCTCTGCAGGGCACAGCCTCTCCCCAGCGTGTCACCAGCCATTCCTGAAGGGCAGAACTGCTGCCGTGGGGCTGGTGAGCACTACAGCTGTCCCAGTTTATCATCTCGAGCTGTAGCTGCTCCTGAAAGCCAGCAAAGCCTGAGTGCCCGCAGCACTGCATTCTTGGGCTTGGCAGGACACGCGTCCCAGTGCTCACCGGGGTTGCTGAACTCAGATCTGGCCCCTCTGGAGCCCAGAGCCGCTCTCAGCACCCTCCCCGGTGCCTCCAGAGCCAGGCTGTGCCCGCGCCCGGGCGGTGCTGGCACTCAGGATTTTGGTGAGTAGGGGCCAGCTGGTCCTGCGGGCACTGAACACCCCTTGGTGCCCCCTGTGCCCAGCCCGGCCGTGCTGCTCTCACACCCAAGGAATTATTTGGGCCATGGTGCCAGCAAAGCACCTGTGAGCCTCACAGGATGTGTGTAAGCAGAGCAGGGGGATGTGCTGGGCTTTGGTAACCCTGGGCACCTCCCCTCCCCACAAACCCTGCCCTTGGCAGGGTGATGAAGTCAGCCTGCCCAAACAAGTTCTCATTAATGACTGAGGCTTAATAGAACCTTCCTTAAAGCTCTAAATTGTTCCCACAAACCCTGGTCCTTTTAAGTCGTCTGTTGCCACCTGCAGCCCCGGCGCTGTCACTGATGTGGCTCTGCGTTCCCTCAGCACCACGGCACCCTCCCAGAGCTAATACCTTTCCTTCTAGGGCAGCAGCTCCTGCACACGGCCACGGCTCCTGGTTCTCCCCCGGTGATGCCTCGTGGCAGAGCTGAAGGAAGTGCCTCCAGCTGGTGCTTACACTCAAATGTTTGCACTAGCATGTTCCCACTAGGCTGCCTCAACAGCAAAATATTGAGTTCAGTGCACTCTCACTATTTGATGTTTTTATCGTTTAAGGCTTGAGACAACTTGTAAATGCTTAAAATAGTGTGAAAATCCCTGTGCTGGCACGGACTCCCAGCCTTATTGGAAGGCTGTCTGCTGTTCTCCTGGTGTGGAAGTTTCATATGTTCCAGAGAACAATTATGGAAAAGCAAAATTTTAAATAACCAAGGCTATATGGCAGTTATCATTTGAAAGGAAATCCATAGCTTAAGCGTGTCAGAATAACGGGCTGATTTGAAAATAAGAATTGATGAGCAACCAGGTGTCCATAAATGACTACCTTGGCTTCAGAGTGCTCCATTATAAGATCACCACTGAATTTCCACAATTTTTTAAAGGTATTAAATGACACCTTTTTTTAATAAACTACAAATAGCTGCACTATTTCCAGGTTCTGCATGTTCCTGGAATGTAATATGTAATGTAAACTTTCCTGAGTGAAGGAAGGAGCAAGCAGGGAGAAGGGTTACAGGAGCAGCTGAGTGTTTGCTCCTGGCAGCTCAGCTGTGGCAGCTCGTCCTGGGGCAGGGAGATGAGCCTTGGCAAGTTCATGGTGCAGGTCTTCTCACACTGACAGGCTGAGCCCACCCCTCATTTTGTCAGCCCTGGCTTGGGCCTGTTCAGGGCTCCATTTTTGCAGCAGTCGCCGCTCCAGGCTGTATGTTCCCAAGAGCGAAGCCACAGCAGGTCTGCCCTGTCCCTGCTGGGGTACCAGGCTGGGAGGGTTGTGACTGCTGCCCTCGGTACCTTGGCTCTTTCTCACTGACCCTGGAGGTCTGTCACCCCTGCCCCCAGGACAGGCCGTGTTTGCTCGGGAGGAGAAGGGAGCGGGGGCCTGTGCGTGAGCACTGCCCGTGCCTGCCCTGCCAGGACTCCAGGGTAAGGTGCCACAGCTCCCGCAGCTCTCTGCTGGTGCCTGCCACCCCTCTGCTCTGGCACACAGCAGGGACCACGTGCTGGCTTGTGGTTTTTGGAAGCAATGAATCCAAGACAGGACTCATGGACTTGATGGGTGCAGTCCCCAGCGCTGCCCCACCACGCAGAGCCTGCCCAGAGGGTGGCAGGGAGGTGCCCACCCCTGTGAGGCTGGGTGAGGCTGGTCCCTCGCAGGGACGGGTGACTTGCCCAAGGAAACGACTGCCAGCGTACCTGTCTGCAGTCACACAGTGCTGTTTGTCCTGCCTCCGTAAATAACCTTAAAATCTTGGTTGAAAACTCCTCTGGAGCAGGGAAGAAGTGACCGTGTTGCTATTTGTAACAGAGGAGTGTGGCTGGGGCTAAGAGAGACATGGGCTGCTTTTGCCACTGTGGGATTGTAGCTGGTGTTACGGACAGCAGACAGCAGGTTTGCTCTGGGCTCTGACCCTGGACATTAACTGGGCATCTCCGACCGAGTTACAGCCTCCCTCTGCCAGGGAAACCTCTCCCTCGGCATGGCCTCTCTCGGGAAATGATGGCTTTAGCTGCCAGACCAGAGTGGGAAGGAAATCTCTCATGTTGGTTTCTAGCAGTTGAAATGGCCAAATTCTGCATGTAAAGAAAAATCAGAAATGCCTTTTCCTCAAGACTTTGAGCATGTTCTGATGCCCAGCCCTGCTGTGGCAGAAACACAGGACACCCCTGAGCTCACTCAAACAGCATGCCATGGGCTTCCAGAGGCCTTTGGCTCACTGATAAGCTGCTTATCTTCAAACAGTCCATTTTTTATTTTACTCTGAATAAATACTCCTCTGTGCTGGCTAATATAAGTGTCTCTTTGGGCAAAAGAATGACTCGAGTTCAACCTTAGGTGTTAAGTCATTCTTTATCTTTTTTTAACAGCGTGCACATGATCATACACCCCTTTAAATCTTCCTGAGAGAGAGTGGCAGTATCCAAACACATGGTTACCAGCTGCAGCCAGCAGTTAAAACATCACACCCACGGTCTCTTCAGGTGCAGATGAAATCCAGATGCCCAAACACTTGAGTTCTCCACAAGGGAAATGCTAAATGGTGCATAAAAACAGTTCTAGCTTGGCTTTTAATGGACATATTTCAGATTATTTTTGCAGGAACCCTAATGACCAGTTGCTAGCTTTTTTTTTTTATTATTTTTTATTTTTTCTAAAGGATGTTGTTTTACCATTCTGGATAATTTAAAAATGCCAACATTACTGAAATGCATCTGCTGAGGGAGGATGTTTGCTTCATCTTGAAATGGCCTGATGTTTCGGGAAATGTTTCAGGCCTCACAGGAGTCCCAAGGCGGAGATGTGAGTGTGAGAAGCTTCTAGGAATGTGGAGCTCTTTGCTGCTTTTTCCTAGCACAGCTTTATTTTTAGCACGCCTCATGTTTAAGGGCCATGTCTGGGAAACAACAGGAGGTACTTTAACTCCTTTCTATGAACAGCCTGACTGTTCATTCTTGATTTTTTTTCTTTTTTTGGTTTTATGAAACAGATTTTCTTCTTTACAGCTGCGATAGCTCCGTGAAAATGTAGGTGATGGCCACAGACTCACGGAGTTAAAAGCGAAATGAAGCAGGGCGGATCTGTGCTGCGAGAGGCGTCAAACCTGAAGCTCATCCTGCGCTTGCTGTGCCCACATGGAAGGTGCCAGCTGTCCCCAGCAGACGAGTGTGGGGCAGGAGCAGCACGTGCCCAGCGCCCAGCCCTGCCCGCAGCACAGTCTGGACAGCACGGTCTGGAGAAAAGCTGCCGTGGGAGGAGGCAGGACAGCCGTGGCCACTGTGCCTCTGATGGCTCCTTCCTGCCCTCTTCAAACTCACATGACCTTTTCTCATCAGCAGACGGATAACTACACTTCCCTGGGATCAGGCTCACAGCAGAGCTCTGCAGGAGGCACAAAATGCATTTCGCCGCTTTTAGAATCAAAAAGCTCTGGGTTTTGTTGGCGTAACTAGAGTGGGAGGTGACACTAAAGGGATTAAGCATTTAGTGTCCCAAAATGAACTGAAATGAGCATAATATTGTTAGTCTTCTGTCTCAGTCCCAGCTTCTCATGGTGCTTCTCCCTTCCCTGAGCAGCAGCCATGTCCAAAGGCTGTGTGATGTCCCCAGCTCCCATGGCCCTGCCAAGGAGCTCTGCTTTGCCCCTACAGGGTTCAGCTTGTCCCCGTGTCCCCCCATGCAGCTCCCTGGGCACTGGGGTGGAAAACAGCCTCTTCCGTATGTGTGTCTGCCACTGGTCTTCAGATGGCCATTTGTGTAATTTTTTAAAACCTAAATGCCTTTGTCACGTTAAGTCCCATCCTTGTGAAGGTGTAATTCCCTGTGATGCATCCTGGATGTGGCCACGGATGTGTCATCCTGTACAGGACAAGCTTCCTGCCCTGAGCATTTCCCCAAGGGAGAAGCCAGGGAGGAGTGGGGAATGGCTCCTTGCATGGCCTGGATACTCCTGCAGTGATAGCTGGGGACTGCATTTGTCCAAACCCAAAGAACTTTCTGTAATGGAAACATAAACTTAATGCTTTCTCCTCATCCTGATAGTAACTTCAGGTGTTCCAGAAAAAAAACAGTCCTGCATGTCAGTTTGTTGTATCAAATGCATTATGTGTGGCTGAGAGCTACCAGGTGTGCTCTGCAGGTCTCTGAGGAGGGGTCCTGGTCCCCCAGGACTCTGAGGAGGAGATGCTCAGTGCTGCAGCTCACAGCTCAGAGCAGCCGCTGTGCCTGTCAGCCCTGGGTTTCCTTCCTCTGGGGAACATTAATTAAGTTGTCTTAATCAGGATGCAGGCTTGCAGCATCAGTCCAGAACATAAGGAATCAGCTTTAGAGACTCCCGGGGTGCTCTCAGACCTCTCCAGGATGCAGGATGTGCTCGGTGAGGAGCATCCATCCAGCTGTGGGGGGCCTGTGATGTACCAGCTGAGGTAGGGGTGAGTGTGTCAGTGACATGTGTGTGGCAGTGACACGTGTGTGTGGCAGTGATGTGTGTGTGGCAGTGACACGTGTGTGTGGCAGTGATGTGTGTGTGGCAGTGATGTGTGTGT
>VXAZ01003899.1:791816-860256 GCA_013399875.1 Gymnorhina tibicen
GTGTGTGTGGCAGTGACGTGTGTGTGGCAGTGACGTGTGTGTGTGGCAGTGACACATGGGTGTGCTGGAGCAGCCTGGGGAGGGCCGTGTGTGCTGAACTCACCTCAGTAAATGCCTCTGGAACTCGTTTCTGTGAGGTGCTGACCCAAACCTGCTGCCTGCGCTGCAGCGGTGCACGTGTGACACTTAACACGCGTGACACCAGCTGCCACCTGCCATTCGAGTCACCTCCCCATTGATTTCTTTTCTTTTCCAGGACTGATTTTGCCGAGGAGCTTCACCAGTGCTGATCTAGGAGTCAGATATTTGCTTTTTGTACGTACACACTTGCATTGTAAAGATGTTTCATTCTCACATCCCAAATGGGGAGGAAACTGGAATGTAATGGTTGCATGTGCTTGGAAGGACATACTTGTGTGGGCACTATTTCCAGGCCTGGAACTGAACAGGTAAGTGGCAGAGGATTTTTTATAGCTCCGTTGCTGCTTAGAGTGGACAGCACAGGAAAGAAGTGCCTTTGGAGCAGGGTTTCTCTGTGGAGAGTGTTTAATCCAAGTCCTTTTCAAACAGAATGGTGTCTGCACAAAAGGATCACTCAGGTAAATCCTCTAACACAGGAGAAACATCCTATTCTGCTTCTAGACGGGGTTGCTCTGTTCAAAATGAATCAAAATAAAAATCCCAAGCCCAACCAAACCCATCCCATGTAATTAAGAGCTGTGTGCAGACAGTTGACGCAGGGGCTGGGAATGCAGAGGTGCAGAGCTCCCGGGATGTGCGTGGCCTCGCTCCTTATTTATCCTCCCTGTCGGAGGGAACAGCTGTGTTTACAGGAGGTGGGAGCCAAGCCTCGGCTGGGCTGTGCTCCGTGCTGGGACCCTGCCGGGGGCTGCTGCCCCGGGCTCCGCTTCCTGCTCCTGCCACAGCCATGCTCAGGAGTTACCTGCAGGCTTCTTCTGGGCAGAAGCTTTTCCAGTCCAGCTTAAGAGGCAGAAGCTGAGAGAACGGATTTGCTTTGGTCCTGACCTGTGGCCCCCGTGCGAGGGCTGGGGTGCGGGTGAGGATGAGGATGGCGGCGCGGGGCAGGCCCCACCTCAGGAGGTGCCTCAGCGACCACCCCGGGGGCTCCACCAGCCGGGCCTGGGACGGCTTCTGGAGAACAGCCAGGGAAAAACGCCTTGCAGGTCAGTCCAAGGGCAGCTGCAATCCCACACTGGTGTGATTCAAGTGTCAGGGCTACAGCCTTGATCGAGGAAGGAAAATACCTTTACTTTTTTGGCGCTCTTTTAATGCTGCTGCGTTTTCTGTTGTGTCACGGAGCTGCCTTTGCCCAGGCTGCTTTTTCACTGGTGGGAACAAGTGGGTATTTTGAGCTGATGTTTTGTATGTCAAGCTGTGAATATTCAGATTTATATAGAATTAAATTTTATACTTTAGCTGGAGTTTTGTAGACACTTTAAAACATGACAGTGTCAGTCAGCCACGCAGTGCCCAACAACCTCTTCTCAAGGCACCTGAGTCACTTTTAAAGCTCCATTTTTGGTGCTTACAGAAACCTGTGAACTTGAACCTGCATGGTGTTTCAGGAAGCCTTTCTAGGGTGTCAGAAATAATACTCCTCTCTGTCCAGCCACTTTTCCACGAGCCTTGCACCCCGAGCTCTCCAGCTGTGCATTAGCATGTGCGGAGGTGAGCAGAGCAGAGCCTGGGGCTGCGTGGGGATGGTGATGGGCTGGGGGGTGGCAGGTGTGGGCCATGCAGGGACCCCATGGTGAGCACTGGGCACAGGGCCTGAGCTGCTCCTCCTCTCGGGTGCATGGTGCCCAGCAGGGATCTCACAGCATCCCAGCCAGGGAAAGAGTAATAACTGCTCCAGTTACTGAAAATGGCTTTCTAGATTCTTTTTCTTTAAAGCAGCTGGGTGGCCTGTGCATAGCTCTTTCCACCTGGGGCTTGTGTTCATCTCATGGTGACGGGAGGTTTTGTAGCAGCATTTTGACCCTGGCCAGCTGGGTGTCCCTCTCCACATCCCTGAGAGAGTGTTCAAAATGAGTGAAGGTATTTGCCTTTTCCCTGAGCCCACATGCACTTCGTTGTTATAAGCAGACCTTTCAGAGGTGCCAAGGGGCTGGATTGTTATTGTAAACATCCCTGTTCCTCTGTCAAAGCAAGAGCTAAGTTACCCTTTGGGCTGAGGCTGTCTTTCAGTTCACAACTAGGATGGAGCAAAGAGGTTGTCAGATTAACTGGGGACTTTCAGTGGGGGAACAGGACACTGGGAATTGCTTTTGTGTACAAGATCTATGAGCTTTGTGCCTCCAAGGTCCTCAAACCACTTTGAAACCCCTAGATTTAATTCAAGTGTGCTGGTCACGCCTCTGGGCTTTAGCGCTGGGCTGAAGAGCAGCACCAAACGCAGTCACTGCTGGCAGCTGTGGAGCCCATCCCATCAGACCAGCACTACAATCCACTGGAAGCAGTGGGGGTTTCATCACGTGTTGGGACAGGATGTGTTGGTCAGGAGGAGCGTCAGGCATGGCCATTACTGAGGAGCTGAGTAACACAAGTTCTGCCAGGTGGATGGTCTCTTTATTCTGCAAAACAACAGCCAGAACTCAAATTGCAGCTCTTCACTCCAGGCAATGTGAATAAAGCTGAGCACCATCAGGGAACCTTTTGAGCTGGGTGTGAGAAAGCAGCGTGGACATATCTTCGTAAGTGCAAGGGACAAAGTTGTGGCTGGTATTTGCCACCCTGCACCAGGTGCAAGAGCTGTAATACGGCTGCTTCTTGGGTTGCCACAGACGCTGTGAGGTGACAGGACACCCAAATGCTGATGTGATTTGTGTACTCCACGTGACTTCCTTGAGGAGCTGGCAAAGGTTGGCTACTTTTTTTGACAACAACTGATGCCATTGCTCCTGGACTGCTGTCCTCAGCTCAAACATCACAGTTCAGGAAAGAAATTGGTCAAGTGGATAATGCTTCCACTGGAGACTGCATAATAGATCCAGCTGCTGGGTCCCTGTGCTTCCTTCTGGCCACGTGGTGTCCAGCAATGACAGAGGGGAGCAGCAGGAGCCTGTAGTGCTTCTGCACTGGGCTGCCACTTGGGTGGGTGCTGAAACTCTCAGCACTTGAAGGAGCCCCAGAAGAAGGGCTTTAAAATATACTACATTTTTATTAAAGGAAATGTATCAAATGCTTATTAAAGGAAAGAAAAAATGGTCATGTTTACCTGGTGCTCCTTCTGGTTCTCTTTCCATCTCTGAAGCCATCATTTGCCCTGGCCCAGATGGCTGCCAGCTGCCCCCCTGCCTGCATGGCTTGTGCTCACTCGCTGCAAGCTGCACACAAATGTACTGCTCTGTCTTTGTAAACAGGCTAAAAATACCGTGGTGCTGCTCCTCGGAGGGCCCGGGAGTTCAGAGAGGCTGGGAAGGAAGCCGGGGTCAGGCAGCCTCCGGGGAGCGGGCGTCGCACGGAGGCACAGAGCCACGGGACGGATCCCTCCGGCGCTGCACGAGTGGGGGCTGGCTGGAAAGGGAGACAGCACATCAGCCACGGCCCTGGTGTCCTGCTGCCCTGGCCCTGCTGAGCCAGCGATGCCAGGGTTCCTCAGATCAGTCCATGGTGTGCAAGCGCGGGAGATGTGACTTGGAACGCCCCAGGCTTTGTGCTCCCCTTTTGAAGAGGAATTCTTGTCTTTTCTGTACAACGACTGCATGTGCTGGGTTTGGTGGTGCAGGTCCTGCAGAGTGCTGGCTTCTCCAGGCACTGCCACCCCGGTCAGCTGGGCTGACACTGTCTGCTGGGCCCCTTTGCTGAGGTGCCCTGTGTGAAGCTCGTGTCTCCATATCCTCTGGGAAAGGAAGTCAGAAAAGCCTATTCCTTCAGACGTCCTATTTCAAAAGGCATCAGAAGCTAATTTCTGTTCTCACCACACCCATGTACCTCATTAAGGGATGTGACTATCCTAACCACACCCTGGTCAGAGTGACCAGGACCTGAGTCTGAGTGTCCCCCTCCAGTGACACAGAAGCATGTTCCAAGCAGAAACCTCATCAGTGGTAGCAAAATTTCAGTTTGATTCATATGTGTTGTAGGCATTAAGACCTGGAATATTCTCATTTTTTGCTTCATTAGTGCTTAACCTTGTTAGCTGGTGTGAGGCTGTGTGGCACAGAGTGAATCAGCAAAGAGCACCAGTGCCCTGTCAGGTGTCCTCTGTGTGCTGTGCGTGCTGAAAACACAGACCAGGGCTCAGCACTGATCTTGTAGCAATGACAGCTGTGGTCTCTGCTGTTGTACCCCATCTGCCTTCTCCATCTCCATCTCTCCACTGTAATGTAAATTTAAGTGTCCCCTGTGTGAGCTGTGGCAGTGGGAGCCAGGGCTGGGCTGTGGGAGCTGCCTGGTGCTGGGCAGTTCAGTCACAGACAAAGAGGCAATTGGTTCAGAGCTGAATAAGTTCATGTGATGGGCAATAAACACGTTAAAGCCCAAACACACCACTAGCATCCTCTACCTGCCCACAGCCCAAGGGAACTCCAAGCCACTCAGCACTTGGGTGAGCTGGCATGAAGGTGGGTGCTGCCTTCCACACACTCCCTGCCTGGTGTGGCAGGGCCCAGCCACATCACCCTCCGGACTGTTCACTGTGAGGGAAATTCAAACCGTGCTCAGCTGCCTCTTCTCCAGACAGAATGAATTCCATAGAGACATTGTTTTAAAGAAAACAACCTTTGCTGTGCAAAAGAGTTTCAGTCTAAAGGAGTTCTGGTGCAAAAGCACTGGATTTAACATGCTTTTCCCATCGCCTCTGACAAAACTGGAGCAGTGTCAGGGTGGTGTCCGCATTGTAGCACTGAGCAGTGTGCTTTGCACTGAGCTCACTCTGCTGGGCCGTGCTCCAGTTCATCGAGGATTTCTCACTGATGTAACTGTAGTGCTTCGAGTACCTCTGTGTGCTCCATTCCTCTCCATCCTGCAGTGGATTTAAACTGCGTGTATCCTGTATTTATCCTGCCAGTACTCCTTGGTGGGACCCATGCCACCCACACCTTTGGCACTGCCAACCACGCTCCCTGTGGCAGAGCCAGCTGCAGATGCTGATGTGAGATGGCAGTCGGCGGGGCTGCTGCTGAATACCAAGGGGGAGAGGAAGGAAGCGGCGTGTCAGAGCCCCGCCGGGATGCGCCGAGCGGCTGGAAGGAGCTGTGACCGAGCTGCTCTTTCCCAGGGAGGATTCTCCACCCCGTCCTGGGTGGGATCTCAGCCGTCCTGCTTAAAGCCGAGCAGATGGGGTTGGAGTTCAGTTGCCCCAGGCAGGACTTGCTTGCTTGCTTGCAGGGACACAGGAGTAACTTCTGCACTGGACAGTAACCCGCTGCAGTTCCCTCTCCCCATGGAAGGTAGGAGGAGGTTTGTTTTCTTTCCTTGGTTACTCTATTTCTTTGAGGTTTTTACACCAGCAATTAAACTATAATGCAATTAGCCAGAAAACAAGGCATGAACTCGGGAGGGACGGCAAAGGTGTGGGTCTGGCTGTTCCCTCCTGGGATGTGCTGCTTCTATTTGGGCTCACTTAACAGAAAACAGAAAGTTTTCCCGTGATATATTGTGTTTAGAATTTAGAAGAAAAAGTTTCGTTACTAGAAATTTTAATATCTAACACTTCAGCATCTGCAAGTCCCGCCGTGGGCACTCAGTGGTACAGCACAGCTGTCCCTGGAGAGAGGCAGTGTTGCCAAGGTCCCTGCCTGGCAAAGGCTTGTCCTCTCGAGGGGAGCAGCCACCCCTCCTGCTGCCACCCGACTGGCTCCAGCCCTGCTGCTCCCCAGGGATCGCCAGGACCCTCAGTGCTCCCACAGGAGTCTTGTCCCTGCAGTGTGGGCGCAGCCAGGGCAGGGAATGGCTTTCCCATAGGGACCGAGCAGGGTGGCAGAGCTGGGAAAACAGCAGCAGTGGGGACACTCTCTGTGGGACAGCATGTCAGGCCTCCAGCATCAGAGGAGGTCACCCTGAGCAATAACGCCTTTTCCTGAAAAGCAATAGCAAAAGTGATGTGTTTTCTGGGAGGAAAGAGGGTGAGAGGGGACCTTTGGGGCGGGTGCCTGAGCCTGCAGCAGTGTGGGGCTGCCTGTCACCCAGCACGAGCAGGGGCTGGAGAGGGCAGTGCTGCTGCTCCAGGCCTCTGTGCTCAGTTGTGCTCCCAGGTCCCACTCGTGTCCCCCAGGGCGGTTTCTGTCTCAGCTGGCTCAACCCCTCGGTTCCTCTCTTGCCTCGCTGCTGCTGCACCCAGGTCCCTTCACCAGGGCTGGAGCTCCCTGACAGCACCCCCCAGCCCGTGGGAGCTGAAGCCCCATGCTGGGGCAGTCCTGGCATTTCTCTGGACATCAGCTGCCCAGCCCCAGCTCCTGCCCTTGCCAAAGGCTTGCTTTGTAACACCAAAACAATCCTACAGCAACTCCGGCGGCTCTGTAGGAGGGTATTAAGCATCTGCGTGTCAGAAGGTGGCCTTTATTTTATTGCTTCGTGTAAAACACTGTGTAATCTCTGGGCAGGAGAGGCAAGGGTTGCAGTGACTGTTTTCAGAAAGGGAATTAGTGTCATGTTGTCCCTTCCCAGCGACGCTCCCCTGTAAGACAGATCCCAGGGCAGTGGCTTCCCAGCCTCACCAGCAGCTCTGCTCTCGCATGGATCTTGGAGGACTGTTTGCCAGGACCACAACTGGGAATAGTACTGCATTTCTTGTCCTTTGCCTCTCTATAAAATAAATCAAGCTGAGTTTTCAACCCTCTGTTTGCTGATGCTCTCTGGCCAAGTTTCGAGTCAATTTATTTCTCATTGCTCTGCGTCACCCTGGCAGTGTGCCGAGCATGAGAACTGGGGAGAAACACAATTAGTTTGCTGCATTTCAGGCCAGGGCTGAGCATCCATCTGTTGGTACTCACAGGTCTCCCAGGCAGTAGTAAAGGTGTACTTTTTAAGGTAGAAAATTACTTGTGTTTTGGAAATGAATAAATTGTTGACACAAGCTATGAGTCATGAGACAGGAGTGGGTTGTGTTGCCAGGTGTTCTCCATAAGAGCATTATGCCCTGGAGTGCTGATGCAGTGACCACTGTGGGAAGTGACCAGAGGGGTGCTGGCTGGAGGGCAGGAGGAGCCAAGCCCCAGGGAAGGACCCATGGCTGCTGTGCCACAGGGGCGCTGGGCAGAGAGAAGCCACCATCCTCCTGCTCTCCTGTGGGCTCATTCCCTGGTGACAGCTGCTGGCAGAGCCAGTAGGAATGCCAGGCATGAAGCCCAGCCCGAGGTGGGCAGCAGGGCCACCCAGGTCCCAGCACTATCCACGGGGGCTGTGGGGTGGTGAGGAAACTGCTGGAGTGCTGCAGAGGGTCAGCTGGGGCTGCTGGGGTCAGCACTTCTGGCTGGGAGCAAGGGTCCCCCCTGTCCCCAGCACTCACCCTGTGGTCAGAGAGCTGTTAGGAAGTGGGGAGGTGTTTCTGGGAGTGTTTTTGTGTGGATTGCTGTTCTTTTTGTTATAAATTTGCTGCTCCAGCTTCTGAAGTTCACCAGTTTCAGGGTTCACACTTCCAGGGTTAATGTTATCTGACACCTGTCAAAAATCTGGCCCTCCAAAAAACCTGACACCTGCCAAAAACTAGTCCAGCAAGCCTTGTGCAGCAGGGGGCTGAGCACATACACTGCCTGCTGTTCCCATCCCTCCTCCACCTCATCCTGCTTCCCTCAGTGCTCCTGGGAAAAGGCAGGACCTGGAGCTGTTGGAAGGAATGCTTGTGTGGGAAGGGAACTTGGCTGCTCTGGCGAATAAATCATATAGAATACGTAACCGTTTTGTGCATTAAACAAAGCTTTATGAAAGGCAGATACAAAGGAGAGGCCCTGCTGCCAGCTCGGGAGGTTTCACTGTGGTGCCTGACATCTTCTGGCACCGGAGCCTGGGCACCACTTGTGGCTCTCAGCCTGCTTCAGAGACTTGAAGCACCTGAAGCAGGGTTGGTGCTGCCCACCCTGGTTTCAGCTTCCCAGGGCTCTTACACTGCAGACTTTGCTGTTGCTTCCATCGTCCTCCAGGAGCAGGGAGTTTGTGGCGAGCACAGACTGTGGTGGGTGCACAGAGGGTGCTTGTGTGAGGAGGCTGGTGCTCATGTGCTGCACAGCAGCTTCCATTTTCCTGCCCAGTTCTGATCTCTCACACAGGAATGAGGATCTTCTTGAAACGTGACCTTTTTTCTCAGTTTTACTCCCCATATTTGGTATCTGTTTGTCCCTTCTTTCACAGAGCAGCCCAGTAATCAGATGACATCCCTGACTCATGCTGCCCAGATGTGCATGATGGGGCCTTTCTACTTGTTAGAAAAAGCCTATTGACTTAATTTCTGTATCATTATTCAGCTAATATGGAATGTGTCACTGATGGTGGTGCATGAAATCAAATGGAGTCTGGAAAAAAGGGTGAAATATTAAATAAACCTTGCCAAAGGGTGGGGCGGAGGTGGAGGTGAATGTGCAGGAAGGGTACAGGGGGCCGTCCCTGCTGCTCCACCTCTCTGGTCGTACAAAGGCTGTGTGCCCCTGCCTTCTGGGAAATGTTGGCAAGGCCACCTGAGCTGGTCAAACACCAGGACTGGGCACTGCTGGGGGACACTGGTTGAAAGCCATGCCAAATATGGCCCAGGCTGCACACCAAACATGGTCCCTGTCACCTGCACACCTGGGCCTGAGCAACGAGCTGTCACACATCCTCTCATCCGTACTCACACACACACGCAGCACTCGCTGTTACACGTAAATACAGCTTTAGGTGCACAGAGGCACCTCGAGGCGTGTAACAAAGCAAACCAGTCTGGGCTGGCTGTCCGGGAGCTGTGGCAAAGGCCTGTCAGACACGGCTCTCCCTGGGCTCTGGGGTAACTTGCCACTAGATGTCACAGTGTGCTTGGGTTTGCGGGAACCAGGAGTGCCACTTGTGCTGGGGACCCCCAACCAACCCACCCTGAGCAGGGCAAAACTTCTCCCTAAAGTCCCTTTGTTGCACCAAAGCACACAAATAGCATCTTTCTGTCTGTTCTTGTTTTCTAGAGCATTTTGGAAACATTTCTAGCTTTCATGTGCCACTCAGCAAAGTCTGAGAGACCAGCAGGTGACTGGAGAGGTTCACATGGTGCCAGCCCACAGGGTGACCCTGATGGGACGCCTGCCCTGTCAGGTACCCAGTGGTCCTGCTCCCACTGCAGCAAATGTCGAACTCTCATTAACATCGGCGATGCAGCAGGAGCTCACTGTCTGTGTCCCAAAGCTCTTGCTCTAAGGGGGACAAGTTTTGCCTCTCCACCAGCACAAGGCGAATGGAGGCCGGCACTCGTACAGCTGCCTGGGGCTGACCTCTGCCTAAACCATCCCAAAAGGATATTTATAGGCACACAGGAAACCATGCCGGACCCTGCACTTCCTCTCCCATCCGAGCTGAATCTTTAATCAGCTGGGTAGCACAGGGAGCATTAATTTTGCATGTTTTTCCATTGAGCATTGTGCTGAGCAGGGGTAGAATACGTACTTTGGGCAGGCTGGTGATGGGATAGGCAAATCATCTTCTGAACTTGTCACAGCTGTGTAAAAAACCTGGTATATTATTAAAAGACTAGGAGTATATTAGAGTGCAAAGCATTTGCTGAGTAACTAAAGCAATGACAGCATTTAAAGCCTCCTGTTTGAAGTGGTTTGTGTACAGACCCATACTGGTGAGGCCACCCCACCCACTGCACGCTTGGCAGTTCTTGGGTGAAGTGTAGCTGTTGAATTAATGATGGCATCACTCTGTGGCTCTCGTTCGCCACCAAAATCAAGCATGGCTTTGCCAGTCTAAGACTGAACAAACGACACAGCCAGGGATGTACAGTGGGATTTTTTTCCTTGTGTTCTGTGGCATCTCTGATCTTGAGATCAGGGTCTGCCCAGCCTGAGCAGAGATATTGTGCTCTGGATGCTGGTCCAGCCTGGAGAGCAGCTCCCCAGGCAGCCCGGTGCTCCCTCGCTGCTCCTCGTGTCCAGGATTTTGGGTGGGCTCAGATGTGGAGTGAGGGGAAGCAGGGCTGGGCTCTGTGTGTGCAGAGGGGAGCCACTGCCCGTACCCCCGAACCTGGAGAAATGTAAATAGCGGCTGGTGACCTGGCTGTCAGACACCGTGCTGCCCAGGCACCGAGCCGTGTGTGCTCCCTGCCACAGACAAGATGGATGGGCTATCCCTGCAAGCCACTCGCTGCCATTAATTTTCACCACATGAATCTTCCTGACCAGCAACACATTATTGCTTTCCTTTGCCTGGGACTGCCTTTCCCCTCTTCCTTGGCACCGGTCCAGAATATCTACAAATCTTACTTAGTCACAGTTAGTGACTGTGCCTTAATATCAGGAGTCTCCTGAAATACTCCGTGTGCTGCTCTTTCCTAAGAGAACGAGAGCTGAGCACACTGTCATTCCCACCCACCAGCAGCAGCCATCACAGCAGAAGGTGCTTGAGCAGAACCAGGTGCTCCCATGGAGAGGAAGGATTTGCTGTGCTGCAGGGCTGGAGCCCAGTTCCAGCTCTGGGGGAGTGGTGTAGCCTCACAGCTTTCCACAAAAGCATCGCCACAACCTGGCTCCTGCTCCAAGCAGCTCGTGCCAGGTGAGGCCACCTGCCCAAGCCCCAAAGACACCCTGAGTGCTCCCTCCTGGAGGTACCTGTGGCATAGGAGGGTGGCATTACAGATTCACTGCTGGGACTTGGGGTGGTGCTTGGACTTGGAACAGCAGCTTTTTGAGAAAAAACCCCAACATTAAGAAAATTACCATAAATCTAATTTTCTGCAGTTATCACCAATCTCGGATTAATTCTGCAGCGTGACCAAACTGCTGCAAGGCCCCACACTAGTATGTTAAATATGTCCCACTGTATGTACTGAATGTGATTTCTGGACACTGAGGGCTTCTGGAGGAGAGTGCAGATAAGGGCGTGCTGGGAGGCAGCTGCTCAAGAGCTCTGCAGGAGCAATCTGTGGGCACAGACACATGCAGGGCCCTGAGTTTCATTTCACTTGTTGGGTTTTTTCACTCTTTTTCTGTCCTGTCACCCTCAGGTGTGTCAGCTTTTGATTTGCACCAGCCAAAGAGCTGATTTGGAGCCTGGCCATTAAACGCCTGCAAGGCAAGCCTGGGGCAGCGTGGCTGTTAGCCCAGCTCTGGGGAGGACCCTGCACTGGGGCTACAGGGCAGGGCCCTCACTGTCCCACTGCTTGTCCATCCTCACAGCCAGAGGGTTTGGCAGAGGCTTTGGCACTGCTTCTCTCCCTCCCTGGGGCCATGTGGATGCTCCTGGAAATGAAGTGCATTAGCTTTCCACTTCCTGAAGGCAGAACCAACTTTTTCCCATTTATCCCACTCCCCTGTTGGCTGGGAATGCAACAGACTCATGCTACATTCCCCATGGCTGAGTGCACTGCCCCAGAGCTGGGATCTGCTGGTGCCAGGGAGCTCTGCACTGCCAGCAGTAAGGAAAGTGCCTCCTCATTGCTTCTGGGCTCTGCTTCAGAGCTGCCCAACTCCTTAACATCCTAAAGCCATGTGCAGGGAGTTTGTCTGTCTAAATCCCCAGTGTATGATGTCTATTGAGGGCAGCACTGCTCTCCCAAGGAGAGGAGCTGGTGCCTGCAGTGGGCAGGGCCCTTGGGCCCCCATCCCAGCACCCCACGAGTGTTCGTGAGTCCTGCAGTGGGGCTGGGCTGGGCTGGGCTGGGCTGGGCTGGGCTGCATGCACCTGCTGCATCCAGCATCCCAACAGCAATGGAGTGCAAGCACAGACCTGGCTGCTGGGGTGTAGAGCTTGTTCAGCTCAGGGAAAGAGAAATTCCTCCCTGGGGCCTTTGCTGGAAGCAGTTGGAAGGTAGGGATTTTGATGGCTCTGCCCCAGGGGCTGCACTTTCCCAGGTGAGGGGCAGTGATGATGGATGCCCCACACCCTGCAGGTTTCCAAGTGGGAAAACAGCTCAAGCCATTCTGTTCCCAAGGAGAGTGCACAGGAGAGGAGCTGCCCACTGTCTGCCTGAAGTACCTGGCTCAACATCAAACCATTTGAATCAAAGGGCATTTTTCTCTTTCTGGGGACAACCAGCTGACCAGAACCCGGGATCTGCCTGCACAGTCAGGCAGGGCAGTGAGCTGGAATGTGAGGGGCCCAGCTGGGTGTGAATAGGAAGGACTTTGCCCAAGATCCCGAGACTGCTGAGCCTTTCAAGGCAATCCATGAGTGCACAGAGCAGAGCCCACGTGCATCTCAAGGTATGGGACCCACCCTCAGCTTGTCCTGGAGTCGCCGCAGCAGCTGGCACAGGAGCAATCTGCTGCTGCCAGGAGAAGGGAGCACACGATGTTCAGGGAGGAGAGGTCAGGTCTCTTCCTGTTTAGATGTTTTCAAAAAATGCTTGAGCATTTTAGTGGAAAAATGGCTGAGGGAACCATCCAAATTAGGAAACAGGAAATACTGCACTAGCATAAATATAATTTTGACAGCTGAAATGAGAGGCAAGTGGTTGCCAGGTAGGGCTGGTAAAGATGCTGCTGGGCCAGCAGCTCATGGGGAAGCTCAGCAGCCAAGGGGCAGGTTCTCACTGCCAGGCACAGGGACACACCTACCCACCAGAGTCATGCCAGGTGCCAGAGCCAAGTCTCTGGGTGTCTTTCACCTCAGGGTCTCCGAGCACAGTGCCAGCAGTCGGCAAGACGTGTCCTTCAAGTGGAGGACTCTCATGTTTCCAGCAGTGGAGATACTGAAAACTAAAGCACTAAACCCAGATTTTTATGGAGTATAAATAGCAGCAGATTTCCCTGTGCCAGGTTACCTGCGTGATATTAGCTGTTCAAATCTAATGTCAGCCCTGCTCTTGACTCTCTCTCCCCTTCAGCAGATCACGGAAGCTCCCCAAGCCCCTTTCTAGCCATATGTTAAGTTGATGTAATGCTGCTTCTAAGTCTGTGCAATTACTCAATTACTCCTGCATCTGATTGCAGGTAATCTGCCCTCAGGGCTTTGGTTCAGTTTTGCCCATGGGTTTGCTGTGTGACCTTGAGCACCACATTAAATATACTTTCAATATTCAAAGGGATTTTGTTCATTTATGCCCGTGATCATGCTATCCAAACTCCTGCTCTGCTCCCAACTTTCCAAGCAGTGTCTGCTTGTTATTTATTGCAAAATTTAAGGATAGAAGCTAACCTAAAATACAAAAGAGATCTGGGAGCTATGTTCCATTCAAATTCACCTCAAGCAAGTTTCAATGGAGCTTGAAGAGCCTAAGAAATGTAGATACTTCTGAAAATGTCACCCTAGCTGTACCTGCAGGCTCTGACATTCCACAGACACCTGAATTACTCAGGCGAGTCCCCCTTGCTGATCCAACCTGGTGGATGCAGAGCTGGCAGAGCATTAAATATGCACATATTTAACGTCTGCTTGTGCTGGAGGGGGAGGACGCCTCAAAGTGAAAACTGCTGTGCATTCAAATGTGTTCTTCAAAACTGAAACAGGTCTGCTCAGCCTCAAGCTGAGTAATAACAGCTACCCCTGGCTACTGGGGCACAATTTGGAGGGGCTGTGGGGTGCTGCTTTCTTCCTGGGGTGCTGCTCTGGAGGGGTGGGCTGTGGAATCAAGGAACAGTGTCTGTTTGCAGAGAGGTCTGCTGGAAAAATGAGCAGCCAAAGGAGGAATGTGGGCAGAGCTTATCCTGTCACTGGGGTTGACCCCTGACTGATGGTACAAGATTTTGAGAGTTTTCTCTTTGCATGTTTGTGTGAGGAACAACTGTGGTTTTCCCTTTACTTTGCTGGAAGATGGCTGTGAAATAGCATGGGCAAGAGGCAAACCTGCTTTCTGAATATTTTAAGAACTTTTGCCTCGGTTTTCTGTGTGTGTTGATTAAGAGTAAATGAGACTTGGAAAAGCAGCCAGTATGGATTTACCCTGGGACCATTCTGGGAATAAGCACATAAAAATAACCCTTTCCTAAAACTGTTCGTTACAGCCCCACCCTTCAGGAATGATGTTCCCTGCAATGACCCCAGCCTGGACAGCACTGGCAGACCAGGGCTGAACTTCAGCTCTGGTTCACACTCAGCACTTCCTTTTCACAGTGCAAACAGCTCCCTGGAGCCAGAGGTGCTTTGTTGAGGAACCACGTACCAGAGTGAGTGAGGACTGCAGAGTCTGGCTGCCTGTCACCCCAGCCAGTGAAAGCCGTGGGCTGGGGACAGGAGATGGGAGTGACAGCAGCAGCAGGCTTTGCTCCCCGCTTGCTGTTCCTCTCTGTACCTCTAGTGCAAAGCTAAACTGCAACATGAGTTGCAGGTGATGGCAGCACTCCTGTGCACAGGAGCTCTGCAGTGCAAGTTTGTTCTTTGAATCTGTAAAGTGCTTCATGCTCCTTGCCTTGTGGAACAACACTGAAACAGTGTGGTGTGTCATTTCTACAAATGCTCCAGCTTCTACACACAAGCCTCAAACCACTGAAACAGTCACCCAGCCTCAGTGAAGAGGAGGGCAGTGATAGACTTGAATGCTTTAAACAAGTAAAGTACAGACTTCATGTGTTCTCTGATTATTTTCTTTGAATTTGCTTCCTTTCCACTGCTTTTTTTATTCTGAGACATAAATAATCTTAAATTCCAGATCACCCATGGGTCCAAAATTTAGCTGTAACAGGGACCTCTGCCAACTTTTACAAAAGGATTTGCTAACATGAAAGAAAATAACTCATACATAATAAACACTCCTCCTGACCCACGTTATCCTTTTGCATTTAAGGTCAAACATCTCTGAAAGGAGGGGGAAAAAAAAGATAAAGGAGATGCAGAGAGTCAGCTGCAACAACAAACCAAACCCCTGCATGAAGGTCCTCCCATCAGGGCTGTTCACAGCTGCCACTACAGTTTTTCCTTGGCCTGAATAATGTAAATACTGGGCTGGGGAGTGCTTTCCTTTACACTGGTGTAAATCTAGGCTGGAGCTCCAACCTTGGCCTGGCCATGCACACGCTTTATCCCTGGCACCCCTGCCTCGGGTAAGGGGACCTGCTTCCCCAGAGGAGCTTGCCATCCTTTGATGCTCACTGCTGTGTTGAGTAAAGGGCTAAATTCCTCTTGTTTCTTGAAATAAACTTGCAAACCCCTTGACCTTCCTGAGGTGGAGGAATATGTTTACAGATTGTTTAATTCCATTTGTCTTCCTGAGCATGTGAGAGGGACAGCAATGTGGTTAAGGGAAGGGGAGCTGTGCTGCGTGACCAGCTTCTTTTCATATGAGAGACAAGACACTGATGAATCCCATCCACTTTGAAGGGTGCACCCATTCCCATCACTTTTTAGAGGAGGAAGGAAAGGAATTATTTACTGGAATCCCCTATAATTTTGCTTTATATGAAGTTCATGACGCAGCAGTGCAATCATTTGTGTTTTGTTATCTATTCTCATGACGTCTTACAGGATACTGGTGCTTGTGGGCTTCTAGAAAAATATCAGGAGGTAACTCTGCAGCAGCAGCTTTTTTCTAGTGTTACACCATCTAAACACATCTCCTTTACACTTTGTTTGCTGCCTGAAGTCAGGGGAGCCAGGAGAAACAAAGTTTATCAGGGGACAAGAGGCAAAGCACAAGGAGGGGAGGTTACTGAGGTACCTAAATTAAAGTGTAGAGCTTTATTTAAAGGCTGTAGAAGCTGGAAAGAGCTGTTTAAGACAGAAACCATCTTTTCTCTGAAGCCTGGGAGGCACTGGGAGGCCTCATGGGTGTCATCACCAGGTACTTGTAATAATGTCACTATTTCCAGAAGTGTTGGCATGAGCAGCATGGCAGGAGAGGAATTGTGAAGGGTGGCTGACTGAGGATAATGGATAGTAGGATGAAATTGAGAGGAAAAACTTAATTGGAATTAACTAGCTGAGAAAAGCCTCTTGATCTGTCAGACAGTGAAATTGCCTCTCAGGAGCAATGGTACAGTCTCAACCACGTGGGCATTTAAAGCCAGTCTAATGTCTATGATTCCCTGAGTTAACTGGAGTATCTCAATAATTGGAACTGACACAAAGATTTATCTCCTTTGATTGACTAGCTTTCACAGAGGCTCATCTCTTTGTGGTGCTGCACAGAGCTTTCAGGGCAGCTGTTTGCACTTAAACTGCCAGGAGCTGACAGTGTGTATCCATTTCGGCTCTTCAAATGTGTTCTTTGAAAAAACACTTAAATCGCTGGAATAGACAGTACTAATCAGTCTGCAGGAAAATGGAGCATCCTTACCTGGGGCTCAGTGCTATAAATCTCCCTGTGCCAGTGCTGGGCCGTCCTGCAGCAGCAGAGCCATTTAGGTGCATTACTGCCAAATGCCCAATCAGCCTGAAAAATTGGGCTGATTTGGCCAAGGCAATAAAAGGAAAAGGTGTTTTGCCAAATGTATAAAAACAAATGGCTGGTATTTCAGTGGTTACAGCAGAGTAGGATTAATCACACTAAGATGATGGAAATGATCTCCCATGCTCATTTTTTCTGGTTTCAGAAGAGACAGCGATGGCTGGCCTGAAGGGTGAGGTCCTGTAAGTGTTTTTGTATTTGGATTTGCCCACTCATTCACCTGCTGTATGACTTTGTGCATATCTCCTCTCTCGCTTTGCCTTCTTCCTTTCAGCAAAGCTCGTCAGAGGAACACCTGCCCCTGTATTTTGGTCCTTTCTGAAGGGTGCAGGTAGAACCTGAGAAACAAGATGCCTCTTTTGCTATGGAGAAGAACAGCACATTGGAAATCAGAATTTATGGAAATGTTAACTCCCAAGCTGGTTAGTGTGTGGATTTACCAGCTAGGGATGACCACATAGTTTGGACATGAGAGAGGAGTAAGCTGTTGCTGCCAGAGATGAAATCCACTTGGCCTGTTTGCTGGTGGCAGCACCAGAACCAGCTTCAGGTCACAGCTTGTGGCTGCTGCTTCGTGGCTGCGAGGCTGTGGAGGTCTGACTCACAGCCTGACTCCTCAGCTCAGAGCCACAGCCTGTCCCAGCACACCAGCCTGCAGGCATGCATTTCTGAGGAGAAGAGTTACACAACCTCAGTCTGCAGGGAGAGAAGCCAGAGCAGCACTGCTGGCTCTCCTGCAGGTTTCCTTTCAGCTCCAGCCCAAAGACACGGCTCCACTCTCCCTCCAGTGTCTGCCCCATCTGTAGAAAGGGAGCTCTGTGCCCTGAGATTTCTGTAATGCTTCACACTGGCTGAAGTCTTGCTCTGCCATTAAACCTTCCAGGTCACTAAACCTTTCAGGTTCTCAGTGCCCAGCTGGCTCCTTCACTGGCCACAGCCATCGCTGCCTAAATGACCTAGGGAAATTAATGTAAATTTAATATGCTCATGTTTTCCCTGGAATGCTGTCAGGTATATGAGGATAATATTCTGATTTACTTTTTAAGGGTAACTGGTTATAAAGGGGTTTCCATCCCATTGGAACATTGTTTTTCAAACTATTCTTTCTTCTGCTATGAAAAGTTTAGTTTAAATATATCTATAAGAAGATACATCTATTAAATATATTAGGGAGAAAAGAAACTGAAAATTTAAAGTGAAAATTAAGGTGGCAGTTGATAGTAAATGGTTATTTAAAGATTGGGAAAAAAAAGGAGAAGAAGAAAAGAGTAAAAGCACACTTAGAGAAATGGGCTGTGGGTAACATATGCAAAGCTATAGCCAACTGGTACCACAAGGAGTTTTACATGGATGTATATTCCTTATTACACTCTTCTGTTAAGTTTCTTCATTCTCTCTATTGTTTGTAAAGTCTCCTCAGGAGATCGTCTGTTCTGCTGAGCTGGACTGTGTCTGCTTGCGGGCTCTGGGGTTATCAAATAAAATCCTTTTCTCAGAGGGCAAACCCCCTCCAGCCCATAAGGGCCCCGGTGAACCAGCTGGGGCCGGGCAGGTGTGACACGGAGCCCTCGAGCTGACCCACATGGACCAAATCCAGCCCTGGTGGCCACCAAAATGTCCTGGGGAAGGCCCTGCTGTTCAAACATGCCAGGGTGGGAGCAATGAGCATCCTCTCTCTTTGCTGACTCTTGCCTCAGAGGGCTTTTCCTCTGCCCCACCATTCCCAGGCTGGTTTCCCACACCTGTTCTCCTTCAAAAAGTCCTTGAAGAGCACTGGCCTGAAACTGCCAGCTCGTCTTACAAGCCACAAATCCTGCTGCTTCTCATGTTGTGCAAGTGTGCAAATAAATATTAGTTGTAAAATGATTCAGTCTTTATGAAACCCAGATAGACCATTTGGCTTTTAATAGCATCAGCCCCGAATTACACGTCTGGACTAGACACAGGGCAGAGATTAATTTCCTTTAATTTGTTCCAGAGTAACTCACTATTTAATTTAACTGAGCAGTTCACTGTTCTCTTATTCTGGAATGATGGATTGTGAAATGCACTCCTTTAAATTAATCCAGACACTTGATTTTTGTCAGCAGAGTAATCTTTCTCAGCGGTATGCTAAGTATGCTTTTAAAAGGTATGGTGAATATGAATGATATGCACTTGGTTGATGATTTAAGTGTTTACACTTTCCAAACATCGCAGAGAAAACAAATATGGCTTAGCTGCATTTTGTTTTATAACCTTTCAGAAGTAATCATTCAAATAACATCAAAAGGACTTAAATGGATTTTTAAATTTGATGGTACATGTGAGGGCAACTCCCTTCTCATCAGAGAACCACGATTTGGAAATGGGGCTGAGCAAAGCTTAGCTGTTTCTGATTGCAGAGCTTCCATAGATCATCCAGAAAGATTTCTATTGGAGCCATTAATGGTAAAATATTTCATGTGGGTGCTGTCCCTGCTTACGCTGGCTTGATGTTGCAACAGAGCAGTGTCCTTTCCTTTTTTTTTTTCTTTCTCTTTTGCTGTTTTTACTTCTTAAAGATGAAGTGGAGCAATTCTGGAGAGGAGCAAAGAGGCTGTGTATGAATATTTGTTTTTCTGTACTGCCTCCATTAGAAGAACTGCAAAAAGTTATAGTGAAGTTGAGTAAGTGATGTTGATGTAAACCAACCCATCAGGTCCTATCAGCCCAGGCACTCCCTCACTCTTGATTATCAGAGGTAAGGACTATCTGAATGCCACAGCTAGAAACTGCATGGCATTCCTGTGTCCAGCTAGAGCCTGACAACAATAGTTATTCTTAAATGTGGGGAGACAAGGCAGAGCTTCCTGTCACCGAAATATGTGGCAGTGCTTTGTAGGCAAAGGTAAATGTCCCTAAACTTAGCAACACGTGAACTGCAGCACACACCTACCCATTCATTCTCAGAAGGTTTACACCTACAGAAAAGGGCACATCCAACCTCTGGCCTTGGCTGAGATCTGGGGTCCTACTTTGTACGTAGTGGCAGTGTGTTGGAAAGGGTGTTTGGGATCCTTTTACTTCTCTGCCAGTGGCAGAAATAGGGATGGTGTCTTCTCTGCAAAAGAGATTTAGATCTTACTGAGATAGCTTTGTAGTGGGCAAAATAATAGGTCAAGATGTTTTGCAGAAAGTGAGAAATTGCTTTTCTTGCAGGGCACAACTTACAGGTGTTTACGTGTGCTGGCATCCTAATATTGACAGGAAAATGTGCTTTTTTCTTGCTCCTTCTAAAGCCTTTTACATAGGGAATGCATACTTGACTTGTTACCTTGCCTAGGTAGCTAATACATACCTTGTACCTTCCAAACCTGACTCTGCTCCAGCCTATGACATTTCTCCCAAGTAATGTTGTGGATACTTGGCAAGCAAAGGAAATGCCTGTGTGTTTCCTGCCAGTCTGACTTAGCCACCATGGCTTAAAAAAGAAGGTGAAGATTCGCAGTGTGCTTCATGCTCCTTGCCAGCCCTGTCTCAAGACAACGCTGTTGTGACCTGTCAACTCCATATCCTCTAACAGCCTACACAGCCAAGGAAAATTTGCTTGGCTCAATGAAGGGGTTGTGCTGTGTCTGGACACACCTAAGAATGGACGCAGCCTCCCATCACAGGTAGACTGGCACCAAGCTTGGCTCCAGTCTTAGGCAAGGACTGAGTGCTGCTGAAATCTGAAATGAGATAAAGCACATCGTTGTCTTTTGATGTGAAGTGCTTTTATGAACAGGTTTTATTGGTTTGGGTGCTTCAGTGTCAGTGTTTCTATTTTGAACATCTTAGCAGCAATCTTCTTCAAATTCAGAATGTGTGAAGCACTCTTCTGTTGAGTTTTGAAAGTCTGTTATAGCCAAGCAGTAAAATAATCGACGCAAGGACTTTAAGGTCTTAAAACCAAGCTTTACTGGCGGCCTTGGTCTTTTCACAAAACAGAAACTGATTATTAAATTGGTTTGCCTAATTGCCTGGATAGTGGATGCCTTTACACCCATCACCTGATAGTGGAGATGTTACGGAAGATACAGCAATGTATCCTAAATGTGCATTAAATTAGAACTAAAATCCAACTGGCTTTTGTCTGTACACTGCTGTGTGACAGGAGCACTGGCTCAGTTAGTCTCGAGACTTGGGCTCACAGCCTTTTTCAGAACCAGCAAAGGTTTGTTAGCCAGAGTGGGTGCTGTCAGCTCCTCCAAGAGAGGATCTACGAACAGCTGAGAGACGTCACAGAGATGAAAGGACCAAAAATTGGATATTGATGTCTGCAGTAGTGACTTTGGGTTCTTTGTTCTCCCGTAAAATCAAATCCCAACTAAACCATAACTAAGGCTCGGTGTCTCAGACAGCCGCCCTGTGCATACCCCGCTTGTCTCACAAGAGCCCTCTCGCCGGGTGCTGAAAGCTCCGCGCCGCTTGCCAGGGGCTTTGCATGAGCTCCTGGTGTGAGCTGCAGGCCACTCGCTCACTCGGCACTGCTGCAGGGCTGTGCTCAATGTGGGCCAGCCAGCTCGGGTACTCTTGACATTCCTGGATGTCTTCTAAACATGTAGTGCTGATAGAAATGTTGTTTAAATATTTGTGAGTTATTTAAAAATAGTGCGTCAAATAAGCAGCCTGGTGACGCCCGACAGATCTCTGGCTCGGACAAGTGCTCGGTGGAGAAGGAAGAGGTCAGCACGAGTTATGTACACAACTCAGGCTCTGATGAGAGACACGCTGCATCCATACAGCACAGAGCCTGCTGGAAAGCCCCCGTGCATGGGGGGTCCTGAGCAGGGGAGCGCGGTGGCACTGGGGGGCTGCAGCTGGTCTCGGTGCTCTGGCCTCGAGCAGGTCCATGGCTGGGGCAGGAGGTGCTGCCTGGGGTTTGGCCATGCCCCGGTTCCCGGGAGCTGGGACAGCTGGGCTGTGGAAGGAGAAATGCTTTCTGGGACCTGGAGGACAGGAAAACTGTGCCAGCATCCCCACCCCATTCTGAACTCTTTAAGGTCTCTTATTTAATAGTTCCCCTGCTTGGTGCCCATCTGTATATTTAGACAACTAAATTTTAGGAACAGGGAGTGAATTTTCCATCCAATCATGACTGAACTCTTTCAGTAGTTTCTTCTCAGTATTATTAGACAGAGCATTTTAGGTCAATGCAAGTGGGTGCTGGACAGAGGGGAAATGGATTCCTGTGATAGACAAGAGAGCTGGACATTATCTATTCATTTTTTAAATATTTATTTCCAGAGCTCTAATATACTCCTAAAATACTCTAAAAATTGATTTTATATGTCAACTTTATTCTTTTCTTTCAGTAAACAATTATCATGCAGAGGATAAAACAAGCTCCCAGGCATTGCTGAGATAGAGTGTAGTCTATTAAGGAGGCTAAGCCTACTATAACATATGAATCTGCTTTTATGTTGCCTTTAAATTGATTTGACATCAATTCCAGGCCTATTGTAAAAATGAGATACATGATTAGAGCAACACTGTCATCTTTCCAAGGTATTTCCACTTTTTAGAGTTGCTGCAAAGGAAATGATTTTCAAAGCACTCAGAATATTGACCTGTTTCCTGGCTCTTGTCACAATCCATAGAATGGCTGCAAGGGAAGCTCCTCTGTAGCTCCCTGACTAGACAGCACATCTTGTACATTTGGAAAATGGATTTGAAAGTTGCTACTGCAATTTTACACTTTGCCTTATAGATACTGATCTGCAGTTTCCTTTTTTTTTTCCCTCCTCTCTGGTTGCTTTATTCTTGTTCCCTTTGACATCTTCTTCTCATTTAAAGTGCCAGAGTGAAAAGCCAAAATGAGTCTCAGCTGCTCTGAGGTCCAGATACAAGCTGTGCTGCTTTTCAGATGAAAATGCCACATATACTTATGGAATCTATTGAGGCTATTTATCAAAATCTTTTGGCTGTTATTTCTCCCAAACAACAACTGCATTTTCAGAAGTTTACCATTGGCTTAACATAAGTGATTCAAATGAAAATCTTAAGCATCTGTCACAGAAATGAGCACATATAAAAAACCCACAGAAATAGAACAGCGGTGTTTTCTGGGAAGGTCTCAAAGATTTCTAGGAATTATTTGCTGATGATAAATTTGAGCCAGCAAAAGAGCAAAGGGCATCAATTGTATCATAAAATCAGTCCACAATCGATAATGATTGATTTGGCTCAAATTGACCACCATTACTTTTTCCGTCTCTGTTACTGTCACATTCCTGGAAACAGATTAGTTAATTCTTGACAAATACCTTTGAAAACAGTTTCAGCTTCTGGGGGGATGCAAACTGGTCAAGGTGACTGTGGGATTAGTTGCTCATACCAAACAGCAGAACTGTAGGTAAGATCTATTGGCCCCCGATTATTCATCTGGACAAAAGTATGGCTTCACAAGTGCTTGAAAATAATGAAGCAAGGACATGACTGTGGCCAAACTGTGGAGAATTCAAGCCAGTATTTTTTAAATCTATTTAATCATTCATTAATCATTAGGTTTCTATCAAAACCTAATTACCTTTCAGATTTTACTATTCTAATACTCAATTTCACCAATAAATTGCCAAAATTTCCGAAGTTTATACATTGTAGTGCTTCTTATCTATGTGAGTCACCATACCTTGCCCTCTTGTAACAAAACACTCAATGTTCCTTTGCATCCCATTGCTCACACCAAGGCAATTCCACACCATTGGTAATAACTCTGGACCACCAGTTCCCAAGCTCTGACATTCAGATGGCTTTATTTCTCTGGCATCTATTTAGCTCAAAAGCAAGGAGTTCTTGAAAACACTCACAAGCAAACCTGTTCTCAGGGGATTTCCAGATCTGACTGCAGGCACAGATAAACTCAGGATAGTCTTTGCTCCAATATGGCACTTGCCTGTTGCGAGCTGTTAACACATATTGTTAGAAACAGAAACCGTCTTTTCATGTGCAAAATCAATCTGCTAAAATTAGGAGGTACTGGCTTCGGCTGATTGGCAAAAAACTGACCTGTCCAGCTGCTTTGATTTGTTGCTGGAATGAGCATCTGCTGGACCTTTGAAGAATCCTCTGTCCAGCCACCTTGTTCAACAGCTATAACGAAGATGGGAAGAAAGGCAAGCACAAGGTAGTGCTCTGCTTTTCTGGTCAGACAAGAAACAGCTATTTTTCAAGAACCATGTCTGAAAGAGGATGCAGAGTTTGGATACAGATCCCATTTCACTCGGTCTTGGTTCACAGCAGTATCACAGCAACGTCTGGTCTCCAGAGAGAAGGGCTGAGCTGTCTGTCAGTCTCTGTGTCACGTCACCTGCTTAGCCAGGGACGGTGGCATGCTGCAGTCTCTTGAGGGGTTTTCCACTGTGACACTGTTTGCCCACATACCAAACTCAAACCCTGGCGAAATGGTGGGGCTGCATCCAAGGGGAGGGCTCCTGTTTGTGCCAAGGCACGTGGCTCACGCTGCTCTGGCTGGGGAGAGGAGCAGCTCGGTGTGGGTTTGTGAACAGCTTCACACCTGCAGGCCTGCTCACGCCTCAGAGGGACACAGCAGCACAGAGGTGATTCCTGCTGGTTATTCTATGCAAAGAGTTTTATTTCTCAAGTGTCAAAGTGTCATTTCTAGAATGGATCATGCATCCACTCCCCCATATCAGCCCTTTGGAGGTGCACTGGTAAGACATAGAGTGAGCAGTCTGGGTTTGTTTACTTATTTAAATAGCTGAAAATGTCCTGGTGAGTTTATTCTCTTTATGTGCTGCTGAGCTGACAGTGACTCTGAGCAGGAATGAGGTCCCCCGGGGGTGCCTAGGCTGCAGAACCCCTTCAGAAGACAAAGGACATCACTGACTGCAGATTGCATCTCAGTATCAAGACAGAGGTGAGCTGCTTCTGTCCCTAATTTCTCCCTCCATGTAAAATGTCTGTGCTGAACAGTGGCAACGAGGGCTGTATGGAACTCCCATGCAGGTCACCAGAAGCAGGCAGTGGGCAGAGGGCTGTGAAACAAGGCTTTGTGAATCAAAGCCAGTTAAAATCTGTGGCTTCTTACGTGGGAGCAGCTGAAAGAAGATACTTTTCTTTTCCATACAGTTCCACACATATTACGTGGAGGAACTTCATATATTTTGTGACGTTCTGTCTCCTCCCGTGTGTTTGTCTGATCTCCCACATCATGTAATGTCTTTGGCAATGACCACCACTGTCCAGGGCAGGACACTGTGTTCACTAATGCCTGGGACACGTGCTGGTTATGCGTGGTCTTACTCTTTTGGATTTGTTTCTCACGTGAAAACCCTCAAGAGTTTCCTTCTAAGGAACATTAGTCTCAAAAATTTACTCTGGAGAGTAGCAGATTCTAGCCTGATTGCTTTGCTTGAAAAAACATTTTGTCATTTCTGAAACAATGCTACTTTGAATAAAAACCCAAGCATTACTGACAGTGCCTCTGTGTGGTGCATGTGAAAAGAGGTAAGAGTTAGCTATTCCCAAATATCTCAGGTCCAAATATACGCAGGTGCAATTAAAAGCTTCCTCAGGACCATTTCAGCAGCTTATTCATCCACTATGCAGGGCCTGCTCTTGCTGGAGTGTAAATAAACCAAGCCCAGGTTCTCTTATGATTGTAGAAATGCATTTTAATAACAGAGATGACAAAACCTTTTAGACACTATTCTTTACTGGGAGTAGGAAATGTAAGAGATTACAAGCAACAATCTTTTTTTTTTCTTCAACCTATGCAAAACTGGTTTTTTGAGCTTCAGCAGTTAGATGTTGACTTTAACTTGAACTTTTTTTGCAGTATGCTTTCAATCCAGTTATAGTTATCCAAAGCTTTACTACATTTCGGAAGAAAGAACTGAAAGGAAGCCTCCAAGGCTGTGTTATCGATCGAGTGCTTTCCTTCCTCGGGAAGGTCTGTTTGTGAGCACAGAGTTTGCTCTGCTCCTGAAGCACCCTGGCCAAGGCTCTGCAGGTTAAAGCTTTCATGTACAGACTTCAGAAGTGTCGGTGGCTCTGCCTTCAATGTCACCTTTGCTTTTAAGTGGCTCTTGAGATAGGAGAAGAAGTGAAGTGATTGAGAAAATCAAAGTGCTTACTCTGCTCGTTTTTCTCAGCTGGCAGGGGGTCAGAACTGTGATTTCACTCTGGGCACCCTGTTCCCTGCACTAGGCAGGTAAACTCCTCCATGCTCTGTTCCTAGATGTGAAGGTTGGACATAGATTTCCAACTGCATGCACCCACTACACTTCTCCTGAGCTTTTTCATGTTAAATGGTCTCGGTGAATCTATTAAACAAGAAGTTATGGGTTTTGTTGCTACATTCTCTCACCCACATTTTAGGAACTTCACTAGTTCTGAAAGAATTCTTCAATTTGTTTAGTCTAACCCTAAAAGTTCCTGAGAAAATCCCTGGAATTCATCATAATAGCATAGTGTTTTCCTCTTAAAAATGCTTGACTTTTAACAACAGAAGGCAAAAGCTAAATTCCAGCTTGAGATTTGACCTGCTCTAATGAGAAGCAGATTACACAGTTTTGATGGAAATTGGGGCACTGGAATTTAAAGGAGGGAAGATCAAGTCATTGACACCTTCTGGCTGAGGCAACATTGTGTTGTTTTCTATAATTAACAATCCCGCAATATTTCCTTTCATAACAACGTGGAGTAGTTGTGATTATCATAGGAGCAGGTAAAGGGACCAACTTCTAAGGGATACAAGAATAACAAGGACGTTTTACCTTTCCGTTTTAAAGAAGAGTTTGTCTTTGAATCTCACTTCTGGTATCTGGTATTAAAAGGGGAATTCTCCCTGGGTTTTATTTTGCAGGGATTTCCAGAAGAGGTAAAGGAGGGTAGGGCATGGGTAATTCCCTACTAGTTTGTGTTGCTGTGACCTTTTTATTGAAGGCTGAGTTTAGAAAGGAAGATATAAAAATTCGAATTAATGATTGCCAGACCCTGTTAGGGACCAAAATCCATAGCAGCATTTTCTAGAGTTCAGGCCTGTGAAAGTAAGCTTGGAAATGGGATAATGCTTTATCTGCTGCAGGTTTCACTGGAATGTCCCCGTGAAAGCAGCCAAGCAAAGTTCACTGGGAGGTGGAGAAAATAACATGAAAACCATTTGAAAGTTTTTAATCATGTTTTAAGATTTTGATGGTGAAGACTGGAAAATCAGGTCTAAATGATTCTGAATGGCTACAGAGGGACAAACCATGAGAATGGGCTTCCTGTAATCCAAGAGCTTTTTGAATGACTTGGAGCCAAACCATTTAATCTTGACTTTCAGGGAAAAAAACCTGCTGTTAATTTCAGAGGAGCTCTGAATGTGCTTATTTTCTCATACTTCTGTTCTTACACAGATGCTTCCTGACAGGAAGCCCAGAGTGGTAACAAGATGCTACTTCTATAGTATGATGGGTTAATGTTTTTACTTCGCCTCAACAGCACTTCAGCGTATCCAAGAGTCTATATTTAACAGTCTTATTTTCCTCTTTTTAAAAAAAGTTAAAGACTTTATTGAGCTTACTCTTGTCACAAGAGAAGAAAAACAGTGACACAGTCCAGGTTTCTGCTTGTGCATCTCTCTCCCTGCAATACGCACACGGGCAGTTTGTGCAGTTTACCTCCCTGCAGTACACGTATGTCCAACCTCTCTTGCATCACAGACGATAAAGCTTCAGTCTTTGTCCCTAGAAAAATACTTTTCAACCAATGGATTTCCTTCTCAGGACTTTTTGGTTTTGTTAACCTATCTCTTTTTTTCCTTAGTTTCATCTAATTATTTTTGATTTTAAATCTTTTTCTAGTGAGCTTATTAATTTTCTTCTTTCTAACTGACAGTTATTCCCCACCACCTTTAACGTCCTCCTCTTTTAACTGTCTTAATGTATTGTCTGTATTTTCTTCTGTATTTTTCCTCCCAATTGGTCTAACTTGTTAATTAATCATGTGGCTTCTCTCTGAACAACTTGTTTCCATAGAAATATCTTTCTTGATGCCTCCTAGTATAGTCCCAGCTGAAGTTAGATTCCTTGATCTCCTATGTTAACTCAAGATCATCAGAGAAGAAAATAGAACACAATTACTTTGGGATCTTACCAAGAGAAAGTTAGAAATGAAATTTCACTCAGCTTTGATTCATGAGAAATATTGAGGGAGGTAGTAAAAGGGAGAGAGGGGAAGAAAGGAGTGAGGTGATCTCTGGTAAATGCATGGAAAATATTCCAGTGACAGGAATTAAAATATGCAGGGAGCTTGGCTTTAATGGGAAGTGACTCCATTGCTTGGCACTTCTGAAATAACTGTCTTGGCATTGCTTGCCTGTCTGAAATAACTTTGGTGACTTGGGGGTTCCGCAGAGTTTTGGTTAAGCATGAGTGAGGGATTTAGCAGCAGCGGGCTCATTTCTAAAAACAAATAATTTTGGTCATTGTGTACTTTGTGAAGTTGTTTTAAAATGACCCACTCTAGGATTGTTTTCACCACATTTGAGCAAGGTGGAATGTGACTGGTTTGGAGCCATTGTGGGCAGAATCCCTGCATGTGCTGACTACAGTCAGGGCTTCGGTCAAAGCTTGGAATGAAACCCGTCAGAAAGGTTCTGGAGAGTCTTCAGCAAGGGTCAGTGGTTCCAGAAAAGAGGAAATCAAGCAACAATGACCATTTGGGGAAAAAGATCCCATTTTCCAGGCATCAGTCCCAAACACTGATAAAAGCTTTGAGACTCTAGTAATGTTATAAAAGCTCAGGTGAGCAGGAAACATTTTCTTGTCTTTCCCTCTGGCTTGGGAACCCCCACCAGCAGCCCCACAAGTCATCAGCCAGGCAGCTGCCCCTTCTGAACCTGAGACATCCTTGCTCCAGACATCCTTACTCCAGCGTGTAAGCTCCCTGTGTGTGGGCTGAACCTCCTCTAGCGAGAGGCAGATGCCAGGATTCTCCAGGTTCAGTGTCCTATAGGATACATAAAATGATCAAAATGGAGGAATGTGATTCCTTCCTGAAAAGCCTTCAGAAATTCTCCACTGAATGCTGTGCTGTACTGAAGGAGTTCACCCCCAAGATTTTCTGTGGGCCTTTTCAGGACTGGTAACCCACGCAGCACTAGGGAGCTCGATGGCAATTCACTGTTAAAGAGAAAGAAAATTAGCATTTTAGGGTTGCACGCTGTCACCTCATGGGAAATGCCCAAAGGAAAATGGGTGGGAAAGGGAAACTGCATGCTCTGGTTGGAGAATTTCTTTGGGATGGGAGCAGTCTGCTGATGTTATCCCCAGATTTAAATGATACATTCTGTCTCCCTAATCCAAGCACATAGCTGCAAATTTAATCAGAGCAGGGTGTGTACTTTTTATATGGCTTTGGGTGGGTCTGGCAAAAAGCATTTTCTTAGGTAATCATAGCTAATGCCATATATCACACTACCCTAATTTTTTTTGTATTGTGTCACCCAGTGCCAGTATCAAACATCTTTTTCATTGCTACATAAATTGTCCATTTAGGAAGCAATTGCACAAAAATAAATCACAGGTCTGTGCAAATTTTGCATTTAGTTGTTATACAGAAAACTAGTGATAATGAAACACACCCATAAATTATAACTTCCTTAGGGTGTAATGTTCCTAAATGAGATTAGGAAAAAGAAGATTTCTTCATCTATAAGAATTCTCATTTTAATTAAAAAATTTTTGCTTATCCACTTCGTTCAAGTTCTTATTTTTCCTGCTGTGTTTTAGGCTCCAAACTGTAAGAGCCTAAACACTGCATGAAGTTGTTTTACAGAAATTTAGAGCCTGGTCTGGCTTCCTGGAGTGGTTCATAGAGTCTGAATTATCTTTCAACCTCTGTAAATTAACACAGCATCCCACCCTTCCATCTGCCCTATTGAACTGTAATGCCTGACAGTCCAGCAGAAATAAAATTATTAGGGATTTAAAGTTAACTTCTAGGGAAATAATTTTAAACTTTTGATATGTTTTCTGAGACCAGCCTACATGCCACTCTGTACCTGCTGATGATTGTTCAGGCTGCAAAGATCATGTTTTTTTATTAGATGCATCATTGTACTGCATCATTAAAAGCATAAAGTCAAATCATAGCAGCAGTGAACTACAGCAAATGCAAAGAAGTCGAGTCTGTTGCAGAGGTTGAAAAACACGCTAATATGATTTTAGCACCCAGATTCATTGCTCAACTGCATGTGAGCTTTTCAGACCACAAACCCTTTTTAGTCTAGGCTAAGTCCATATAAGCAAAATAAAAATTACAGGTTCTGTCTGATCCATGAAAACCACTGTGGCGAGGGGCCTCACTGCAAAACAACACTGCAAAACATCGTGAGGCTGGGTCACGCTCGGCAGCAGGGATGAGAGGTCAGTTCTAGGGATGAATCCCAGTTCCGCTCTGTTCCTTCTGTGCTGCTGGGCACAGCATCTCCTTTGCGGGATGCAGCGTCAGTCCACTTTTTTTGTGCAGAGCAGAGGTAGCACTGCTCTATGTATTAGGAAAAAAATGAAAAAGTAGCTAATTTTGTAAAACTTCGAGGAATGACACTGGCAAGATTTTACAACATGAAGGGAAGCCACCAAGGGCACCAGAGGGTGTCGATTTGCCCTCATGTGAGCGAGTGCGGGGCATAGCGGCTCTGAACAGCCAGGGACAGGCAGGGACACCCGGCAGGGACACCCGGCAGG
Organism: Gymnorhina tibicen; assembly: GCA_013399875.1. NCBI lineage: Eukaryota > Metazoa > Chordata > Aves > Passeriformes > Artamidae > Gymnorhina > Gymnorhina tibicen. The sequence continues at coordinate 821,979 of VXAZ01003899.1, forward strand.
GACAGGCAGGGACACCCGACAGGGACAGGCAGGGACACCCGGCAGGGACACCCGGCAGGGACACCCGGCAGGGACCCCCGGCAGGGACAGGCAGGGACACCCGGCAGGGACACCCGGCAGGGACAGGCAGGTACCTGGGACACCCCTCCTGCGGCACGGGCGGCGCGACCCGGGCGCGCAGAGCGGCGGCACCGAGCGCGGGGGCACGGAGCGGGGACACGGAGCGGGGCTGTCCCGGGCCGGGGCGGGGCGGGCACGGGCCGGGCTGGGGCAGCGGGGCTGGGCCCGGCCGGGGGAGGGCGGTCCCACCGCAGCGGAGCGGAGAGGGGCGGCTGCAGCTGCCGGCGCGGCTGTGGGGCTGCGGCAGATGACAGCCCCAGGTGAGGATCCAGGTGGGTGCTGCGGCAGATGACATCCCCAGGTGAGGATCCAGGTGGGTGCTGCGGCAGATGACAGCCCCAGGTGAGGATCCAGGTGGGTGCTGCGGCAGATGACAGCCCCAGGTGAGGATCCAGGTGGGTGCTGCGGCAGATGACAGCCCCAGGTGAGGATCCAGGTGGGTGCTGCTGTTTCCTACCACTACTTTGTTAGTGTGACAGCAGCTCTCAGGCTGTCAACACTTTGAATCACGCTCTTCCAGTAGCTGCTGCTTTTGCTGACTTGTTGGATGCACTTGCAAAGTTCCAGGTAGATTGTCTGACTTTGTTGCATATCTCACTCCATCAGGGTAGAATGACCCAGTAAAAGATTGTCCACTGCCCTGGGCTCAGCAGGCTCAGCAAGGCATAGCTTTAGCAGGGCCAATAAACCAGCTTGCTTTTAGATATAACCACTTACTGGGCAGTCTCTGTTGGGTTAAATAGTTCCTTACACGTAGGTTGAACCTATATCACACACTGTGGTGTTACTGGTATTTTGCATAATTAAAGAAAACTTAGTGCTATGCAATGAAAGAGCACAGACAATTCACTTGTTTTGGGGTTTGTAACTTCTGTGCTACAGGTTTGTTGATGTTGGCTCTAGTGGCAGCAAGCAGTACCCTCCCTGCTACAATTCCTCCCAGGAATCTTGCATCAAGTGTTTCTCAATCACGTACAAGGGTCCTGTGAAGAAACATCCGTAAGGAGCTTCTGCATCAGAGGAATGTGGGATTTGTTCCTGCTTTGCAGCCAGCAAGGCTGAAGCACAGAGAAGCAACATATCTGAGGTTAGATTGCAGGGAGATAAATCCGCTCTCTCACCCCACTTACTTGGATAAGGATTTTCCAGTGTGGATTGAAAAATCAGAGAGTTACACTCTCATTTCTCCTAAAGTTGATGTGAATTAGGTACCTACTTTCCTTGAGCCCTTTGAAACTCCCATAGAGCAAACACTACCTTCTCTAATGTGCGTAGAAGCAATTAAGAGATCAGCCAGCACTGACAAGCGCGTTGATGCGGTCTGCAAAGAAAATGCCTTTAAACTGGGTCCCAGAAACCAACAGGGGAGGCAAATGACAGGGACCCAAGTACAGACCTTACTATCAGCTTGGGAGTCCTAGTAATCAGCTTGGGAGCTGATGCCAAGGAGCTGGATAAAGACGCAGTTAACGTTGCCACAAAGTTCTGGGATACGTTGCAGTTCCCAGCTGTGATAACTGAAGAGTTGGCTGCAGTTCCAAAACACCAGCATGATAGTAAAGTAGGAATGAAAGGACAAATATCTTGGCCCTTTCATTTTCCAGACATTTATGTTCACTATCTGCATGGAGCCTAAATTATCCTGGCTAAATTCCAAGCTATAATCTCTTTTTTTTCCCCTCTTCCTCAAGTGGGTTAGTAAAGTACAATTAAGCTTTGATATTTCACATTGCACAAGGGAAAACAGAATAAACATTTCCACTTATTTATGATCCATCTTAGCTTTTGGAGAGTTTGACAGTTTTACAAGTCCCTGACTGCTTATCTTGGTCAGTGCAAACACCCTGCTTTGAAAGCATCGTGTTTGAGCCTTCAACATGGAGTTGACATCATGTTCCAACTCTCTTTTTAAGTAAAAGGATATAATGTAAATAAAAACAGTTATTAAAAATCCTGTCACAGGTAAAATGCTGTTCTGAACACCCTCCAGAAATCAGAGTTCTAGCACAGCAAATGCATTTTTCACAGGGTGTGCATAAAATGAAATGCCTCATTAGCAGCTGTAAGTCACAGGGAAGTTACATCAATTCTTATAGCCCTGGGAAGATGCACAAACCAGAAAAATGCGATGGGAAACTCATAATTTGATCTTCAAATGGAACCTGAAAACCCCCTGTCGCCTCCACCACTGCCAGCACAAGCAGGAATGACAGGATCTAAGTCAGTGTGTAAAGGACCTGCCAGTTCACAGCCCACAACTCCTGAGCTGTAGGAAAAATGTGTGGCAGAGTTTGATGTGCGGCTGCCAAGCATGCACGGGGCCTGTTGACTCCAGTTCTGGAGAGGCTGAGGGAGATGCCAGCCTGGGGTTGTCAGTGACAGGAGGAGGCAGCAGCATTTCCCCATGAGGTACAGTTGTCCCTGCTGTGGCACATCAAGCAGGTTTTCAGGTGGGGACCCTGGGCACCTGCTTGTCTGTGGCTGTTGAGGAGGATTACTGCCATTTAGAGAAAAAAAAAGGTCTTCCTTATGGTAACAGAGGTTGGGAAAGAGCAAAATCCTTTGGATCTTTTTCTGTTTGGGTACAGAGTGGTGCAATGTGCAGTCCAAGTGAGGAGTCAGTCCTACCCTCTGTTCTGTTCTGTCTGCATGAGTGTGGCTCTGTGCCGGCCGTGTTGAGAAATCCTTTCTTTGCCACAAGCACCACACTTGCATCCTACAGAAAAGGGGACAAGGAGGGTCCTGCAATAACTATTGCAGGAGTGCTGCAAGCAGCAAGAAAACCTCTCCAACTGTTCTTCTTCCAGCCATGGTTTTGGAAGGCGTTCAGACTTAAACACAAATCCCTTTAATTAATGAAGTCCTGATCACCGTGTGATTCCTACCTGTTGAAACTGGAATACTATTTTGGAGGGAGATAGAAGTAATCCGTCTACCATTGGTTTTTAAAAATCTGTTTAAAAATAGCTTTGAAATATTGAAACAATAAGACACCTCTTTTAAAAAGTGATACATTTAGGTAAAGGTTTCACAGTAGGCTGAGAGCCCTGGCCTGGGCAGGCAGCTGCATGTTCCCACAACTCTCCCTGCATGTACCCACCACTGCCCGTGTCCTGCCACTGGAACCTATCAGAACATGTGGTAGCCAATTCAGAAAGCTAAAACTTCATAAATCTCATCTTGCCAAACAAAAGTGATTCATTTCCTGCTAGTTTGGCTGACAGGACCTGCTGGCATAGGCTTGGGGTGTCAGTGAGGAGGGGTGGGAACTCACAGTTGGGGGAAGAAGGAGGTCTCCTGCTTTGGCAGCAACTGAAAGTCATGCTGCATGCTGGCAGCAAGGCTCACTGTGCTGGTGCTTTCAAATAGAAATTGATATCCCCCCATTTTATTTAGAGTATTTATTTAAGGTACAGTTTGACATTCTTCTTTAGCTGAAGTTCATGATCACCTCACAGTAAGGCTGACGGGCCTGTTTGATACACAGCTGTCACTGGTTCCAGTTGCTGCCTCTGCCTTGTTGTTAGGAGAGTGCTGCTTCTGGTGAGGAAAACATCTCAGAGACAATGCCCAAATCTCAGCACAGATGTCTTTTCTTTGTTGCAAACGATCTGGTTAACGCTGATGTTCCTTCTGATAGGGATTTAATTCACACTGTAGCATCTGGTTTCTGAGTAAGTGATGAGTGTGGGCCCTGCAGTCTGCAAACAGGACGGTGCTCAGAGGGGGACACAGCTTTTCAGCCCAAGTGGCTGCAGCAGAGGTGGCACAGCCCAGCTGATGGAGGTACTGGGGCTCCAGGAGAAGGGTGCAGTGGGGAAAGGGGCAGCAGCTGTGGAGGACAGGTAGGCTGGGCACAGCCAGGACTCTGGATGCTGTTTGCAGGGGGACTGGACTGAGCCTTCAGCACAGGATGTACCTGTGGGACATGGTACAGCCAAAGGGTGGCACAGGCTGGGTACTCTGTGCTGTTTCTCGTAAACATCTGGTTGTAACCTACCACCCGTTGCCCATGGGAAATAGCTGGCTTGGCATGGAAAAGTTGCTGGCAGCCTCTAATCTAGGAATATTAAGCTTTGCAGGATTTTTTTTTTTCATCTGCTTAATTATGAAATCAGTTCAGGAGAGGGAGGTGGCACATTTAGGTTGCTCTGCTATTTCAGTTGTGCAGATAGCACCCAAAAGATGTTAAAATGTTGCGATCCTCTTGTCTGTCCCAGGTTGCTCCAAACCCTGTCCAGCCTGGCCTTGGACATTTCCAGGGATGGGGCAGCCACAGCTTCTCTGAGCAACCTGTGCCAGGGCCCCACCACCCTCACAGGGAAGAATTTCTTCTTAATATCTAATCTAAACATGCCCTGTGATTGTGCAAAGGTATGTTAGAAGGCCTGAAGATTTTCATCAGCAAAGAAAATTCCCCCTGCAAAGAAAATTCCCCCAGCTCCTCTGTCCTTGTTCTATGGAAGAGGCCACCTCTAAGTGTGACAATGTCATTGTATTTTCAGTCATATTCATTGAAAATATCCTCACTAGATGCAAAATATTTTTCTGCCTTATTTTTCTGTTCTTCTTTGTATCACTGTTCACAGCTTGGTTTGGTCTGAAAATGGAGTTGTGCTTTTAACATGTTGGGAACTGGGGAAGCTTCAGCCCCTACAGAATCCCTGTCTGAGCTCAGGATTGCTGTGCACAGGCTCTGGCTGAGTAGGCTGAGGTCTGGAATGAGGACAGCTACAGTTTCTCCACAGCTGAGATGGCTGAGTGAATCTACTGGGTTTTTCTAAATGAAAATCACTTCATCTTTGTGAAGAATTTTGGTGTTAGACTGGTCATCCTCCTGACTCTTTTCTACAAATAGCTTTTCTTTCCTTTTTTTCTCTGTGAGTACAGTGCTTGTCTTTTTTTGTCTCCTCTCTTGGTATTCAGTAAATGCTGTGCTGTGGTAAAGATTGTGATGAATTATGGCACTAAGTATAGCAATAAATATAGGCATATATATGTAGTGTATATAGGCTATTGTAGAAGAAATTAGTTTCTCTTCAGCGGTGTGAAAAATGAAAAAGCCTTATGCATCTGTTTTGTGTAAAAATACCCTGGTCTTCCTGTGGTATCACTTTATTCTCAGATGAAAAAGCCTTACAGTTTTGTGCAGGGAAGCCTCTGTTAGAATGGCATTGTCCAGTTTGACCAAGTGATAATGGAAACAATTTGAAGTTTTAAAGTAGAAAAATAAAAGCATGGAAGTTGCGTGATTTTTTTTTTTTGGTTAGTGACTTCAGGCTGTTGCACTGATGACTTACAACTGAGAAGTCTGAGCAAAGCAAGCAGTGAATTTGAACAGGTATGTGTGTGAAGTGCCTTGGAATCCTAGTCTGTGAGTGTATGTGTAAAGAAAATAGTTTTAAGGAACAGCTCTGTTCCTCTGGCCTATCATGCTACACTTTAAGGTGCTTTAAAAACATTTCTCTCTAGTGAGCACGCTGGATTTTAAGGTAGCTCGAAAATGTTCCTTTCGAAGAAGTCTTTGCCTTTAGGTTGCTGTCTGGTGTAACACGAGCTGGGGTGCACCCAAACCTGCAGAAAGTGTACACGGGAATGCTCTCCTCTTCCACAGACCCAGACATTTCTGGTGTTGGCAGGGGTTAGAGCCTGAAGGCACGGATTCATGCTGACCTGCCTATGTTTTTGAGGAGTCTGGTGTTGTGTGATTCTGTGAGGTTGTATTCTGCTCTGCTCCTGTGGGAATGTTACAGAACTGGCCACAGGCCTTCACCAGTTGTCACAAAGTGAGCAGCTCGTTCTTGACATCTGCTGTGCTGCGGTGGCTGCCAACTTGCGTAGGTAGTTGGCAAGGAAATAAATATTGATAGACCTTAGCAACAGGTACTCCTGAGAACTCTTGTTCTGGGAATGCTTAGGCCGTGTCCAGTGTTATTAAAGTTGTGAGAGCATTTTAAGTTTATTTATAGGATTTGTTTGTGTCTTATCACCATCCCTCAGCACTGGAATGCACGAACAGGCTTTGCCGTGTGAGGACACAGATGTGTGCTCTACACCCTGCTCTGGTGACTCATTTTGACTTGGAGCAGATGCTCCACTGCCCCGAGCTCAGGGGTAGCCGATTTACCCCGATGTGCGACATCCCAAGTATGTGCTCATGTCTATTCTCTCCTGTGTTTGCTAATCTGTCCTGTGGTGGAACGACTGTTGCAGAGCTGTGTGCGTGTAAGTGCATTGGATACAAGGATTTATTCCTTTTCAGCAATATCCTAACAAAACATTAACATACAGGACTCTCAGAGAATGTGCCAGGTGAAATTAGCTTATCCTGTGAAAGCACTGACTCTGGTGAGCACCACCCATGAACAATTGTGTGTTCTCATTGCAGAAATTGAAGCCAGAGAAGCCTGCGACTGGCTGAGAGCTGCTGGATTTCCCCAGTACGCTCAGCTGTTTGAAGGTATGATCACAAAGACTTGTCAAGCAGCTGACACGGAATTCGAGTGGAATCGTTCACATAAATAATATATTTCAGAACCTGACACTTTTGATGGAAGCACTTCCAAATTCTGTTATATCTTCATGCAAACCTGTAGAAAAGTAGTGACCTGGTGTGTTTTCTTGCAGAAGGGACATCTCAGCAGGGACTCAGTAGAACTCTATAAAGGACCAAATCTTCCCTGGTTTTCTTTTCCTATTGTTAGACTGTAACTCAGTCAAATTTCTGCTTTTGTTATTTTTAGTTGCTCATAATTTTTTCAGGCTCTTTTTCTGGGAGTGCTGGAAATGATGCTTCCAACCACTGATTACAACCAAAACTGCTCTGAGGCTCTCCAGCCTGTGGAATGAGTGAGATTGCTTTATTGGTGTTTTGAAAAAGAATGTTGGAAAAATCATCTTGCAATCATAAGTGTTTAGAAGAAATACTCAGCAGCAGCCAGCCAGTCAAAAATGCAATTTCAGCATGTTTTCATGTTGTTAAACTACAAAGAGTGTTTATTTCTTGGGGGGAGGTATGGATTTACTGAGAACTTGTATAATTTTTCAGGCCACACTTGTGCATATACCTTAAAACTGTTTTTCTTTAAAATATGTGTTTTGTTACAAACATCAGAAGCAACAAAAGCTAATCTATTTTTAAGAAAGATTTAATCAAAGAACTACAGTTAAAAAAACAACATTAACTGCTCTCATTCCCACTTCCCCTGGTCACTGCAAAATTGAAAATTTGAAGTCAAGCTGTAGAGCTGGATTTGAAAGCTGCATTCCGTGAAACCTGCTGTCCCTGGAAATGCTTCCTGTCTGCCTACAGCAGATTTGACTCTATAAGCTGTTTGTTGGAAATGTGCATTGCCATGCTTCTGGAAAACAAATCCTCTGCATTACCTCGCTGTTTATGCAGTGTGCTGACCTGGCTAGGAAAATCAAGCTTCTATAATAAGCTAAGAAAATACATATGGACCTCAGTGGTTCCCTCACCTGCAAGGCTAATTCTCAAGAGCTGAATCATTGAACTCTTCAGCTTCCAGCCCAGCATGATGTGTCAGGCTCACTACAGCTCAGAGAGTGTGTCTCATGTGCTGCAGTGCACCTCACCATGGCAAAGGCTCATGTACAATAAACCCAATTTTATACTGTAGCAGGTGCAGAGAACCAAAGCAAATCTAATGGTTATTTTGTGTTTCTTGTCTCTGGCACTTGGTGACTGCAAGCTCCTGGAAATGCAGAAGTGCTTGTCCACCTGTAATAACAGCAGCTAGCAGATCCCTACATTTATTCTCCCACTTGCTCTAAGGTACTGATCCTCACTTGCTGGAAGGATGTTTGCATGAATGTACAGCTATAGAAATAGAATTAGTTTCATTTCACCTGTGATAAATAAGTTGCAAAATTGAAAGTCTTTGCAATTACAACTCGGATTTCAGACTCAACTTCTTTGTTCACAGATATGCAGTTTCCTATTGATGTAAAAACTGTAAGGAGAGATCATGAATTTTTAGATGGAGATGCGATTGAGTCACTGTTCAGGTAAACATTCATCATGAATCATCTTTAATACCCCCAGGCCCCACAGTTATTTGTCATCCATCTTTTCATGCCTTTGTTTTTGTCAGAGACTAACAAAGTCACCAATGCTGTGACTGAAGGAAATCACTTAAGCACATAGTTTAGTACCACTGAAGTTGGTTGTTTTAGGAATTAAAAGGTAAAGTAAGCACGTGTCTACACTTCTTCTTCAGCCAAGCTCTCAGGGATGTTACACTGAGCATTAAATGTCTTTTTTTGTAATGTGAAATGCCTGCAAGCTGATAAAAAATAACCAGTTCCCTGCAAGCATGGCAGACTGCTCTCTCGGATCATGTATACTGGAGTGCAGGAATTTCCTCCAACTTCTGTTCCAGCAGACAGACAGAAAAAAATTAATCTGCATGAGATCTGTTCTGTTTTCCTAAATACTTTTTGAGCGAGAAGCAAAGGTATTGATTTGAAGTGTCTGCTTTGCCACAGCTGTGCAGAGCGCACAAGTGAACCTGCATTGTCTTTGCCAAGTCAGACTCACGGCCCTTTGGAATTTCCCCATGGAAGAGTGCCAGGATAGTGTGAGGCTTCTGCTCCACTTGGTACTGCAGTTGCTGAAACCTTCTCATTATGAGATTGTTTAGAAGAGTTTCTTTAGCAGAAATTATGATTTCTAACACTTAGGGCTCTGGAAAGTTCACCTCCTGGTGAAGTGTTCTGGTCCTTTTCTGTTCTGTCAGGTCACTGAATTCCAGCTCTGCCTGTACCAGAGCACCAAGAAGAGTTGTTCACACACACATCTCTAAAGCACAGCAGATATTAGAGAATTTTGGGTATATTTTGTTTCTTGGTATGACTTCTATCTTGAGTGCTCCTTGGAGACTCTCAGTGTGCCTCCTGTTGAAGCCACCTATTGTTTGACAATAAGTGGCTTGACTAGTTTGGGACCTTATTGATTCCACAAGCTTTAATTAAAATGATAGATAATACAGTCCTTCCAGGGATACAGGTTAACATCTTGACCTTTTCATTTCTTTTTTCAAAAAGCCCACATAGCGTTTAATTTATTTTCAAAATCTTAAATCAATGTGAAGTTTTCACAATCATTAAAGCTAATAATATGATTTTTAAAATTAAATGATTGATTATGGTTGTCTTCTCTAGTTTTAAGATGGCAGAACTGGAAGTATGAACATCATGGGGTGGTTATTGGTGCAGCCTCTAACAGATGTCAGTCTTTGACACCAGTAATGAAGACTCTGTGGTAGAAGATCACAACTAGTTTGGTGCATGTTTGTTTTCAAGAAATAAAATAGTTGAAATTTAAAACTCCTGTGTTTTTTCTCATACCCTAGAAGGTTGAACACATTGAACAAGTATGCATCAATGAAAGTGGAAATAAGCCGTGATAGGAAACGGGTATGTTTGTAACAGACAGTCCCTGTTCTAATTAAAGATGTGTTTAGCTATTGTATCAAACATCTGGGTTTAAAAGTGCATGAAGGTTTAGCAATTTCTGAACTTTCTATTCTATTCCATCCTGCAAAGCTCTGCTATTTGCATTTTATGTTGAAAAACATAAATGCAAGAATGGAGATTGAAACTACATAATGTTTGGAACTTTGCAAGGTAGGTTAGGGGTGGCTTTTGAAACACTTCTAAATTATGACTTGACACATGTTGCTGTCCAACAGTTGCCCCAAAGCCCCATCTCAACATGGCTATCATTGCTTTCCTAAGTAGTTTCCCAGCTTATTTAAGTGCTGAAAGTGAAAATTCACTCCTATTGACTAAACAAAGAAATAAATGGGCAATCCCAGTGTTCAGCCAATAGAAGCTGGGTAGGTTTTAGCTGTGCTTTGTGCTCTGCCACAAAAAGCGCTGCAGCTAAATCAGAGCTTGGCTGGGCAACACCAGGTCTGCAAAGCCTCTGAGGCACCGTGGATTAACCACAAGACTAGCAAGAAAATAATGCCATCTTCTGGAAAAATGTCTGGTTTTTTGAGGGTTCTGCTCTGTCGTTAGGAAAGGATGGGGCAAGAGAGCCCACAAAGAAGAGACAGGTAGCTCCCATCTCTCTACCATTTTGCTGTCCCCATGTTCCCTTGGAATGGGGACAATCCAGCAAAGGGGGCACCTGGAGCAGGTGGCAAGGGAGGCTGAGGGCTCCAAAAGGGTGCCACAGATACTGATGCTGCCACAGTCCCACAGCTAAACACGTCTTTGTCTGAAAATGGATGAGTTTTGGTCTGAGAACTGTGAGAATGTTTGATTTGTTTGGCTTTCTGAAAGGCCATGTAAACTCAATGCAGTTATCTTTCAAAACCCTTGGATTTGCCACAAAACAGTATTTTTCACCCTCAGATCAAATCTGTCACCTTTTCCTGTGGTAAACTTCCCAGATTTGTCAGCATGCTTGGGAGCCATTTGTTAGCATGTTTTTCAGCTAACTCAGGGCAGACCTTCAGTGACTGAATGGTCACATTTCCATATGTTGGTCTTGGGGGCTTTGGAGGTTGGCAGAAAATTTAAGTCTCCTTTTTATGTTAAATTGGTTTTCGTAATTTAAAATTTGCCAAACTTTGCCCTTGAACTGCTTTGGTTTTTTGTCTCCTTCTAAGAGTGATGGCTCAGAAGATGATGAACCCTGTGCAATAAGTGACAGATGGGCTTATGAGAGGTGCACTCAGCGGTGGTCTCGCATCGAGAGCCTGGCAGGTTTTCCAGCAGAGGAAGGTGCTGGTGCCTCCACCCCAGGCAGTCCAATATTGAAGATCATCAGCAATGAGGACAGTGTCTTTCTGGATCATGGTGAGAAGCACGATGTGTCCTCAATTCACAGCACCAGCAGTGCTGACAGTGACATTGTTAACTCCCAAAAACCTTTTGAAGATGTGGGAACCAGCACGAGTTCCTCAAGATGTTCCTCAGTTAAGGTACCTTCACTGGACTCTGCTTTTAGTTGTTCTCCTCCCCCCAGTGAATTTTTAAATATCACCAGTGAGGAGAAGCTTTTGGGTAAGTCACCATCTAAAAAGAGGAAGAGCCTTCTAAAGAAAATGGAGAAGCTGCACTTAAGGAGCTGCAACTTAAGGAGTGGTCAGTCAAAGGCCAAACCCATAATAAGTGAACCTGTTCTTCTGGAAGGACTTAATGAAGAAAAGATGAAGATGCTGAACTGTGTAAATATTTCTGACCTCTCTGGCATCCAAACCAAGAACAATTCTTCCTTTTCTCCCCGGAGCTGCAATAGCAGCAATCAGTCTGCAAATAGCAGCACAGGGAGCACTCCAAGTCCTGTTATAAAACCAGGCAGGCCCTGTGAAGGAAGGGGGCCGTATGCAGAGCACGTGGACTCTAGCAAGCTCTTGCTGGGGAACGATCTATCTCAGCAAAACCTAAAAAATGACACGACGCTACAGAAGAACCAGATGTTTCAAATTCCACAAGGCCATAAACCTGGCACTTTCCCCACAGTACTTACGGATAGCTCCCTGTCTCCAGCAGACAACTCTTCTGTCAACTGGAGAACTGGGAGTTTCCATGGGTGCAGAAGGAGCCGGAGCAGAAGCAGTTCCAAGGACCCCAAAGCCCCCAGGAGTCCCCTGTCGGGCAGAGATAACAGGAGGAGTGTGTATGACAACATGCCCAACGTTGACCTTGAGAGTTTGGAGGCAGCACACGTTGGTGACGACGATGTTTTTTCAGAACTGAACAGTGTCATAGCAGATGTCAATGGTCTCAAAAAGTTGGTTGATCAGTGGACAGAAAAGTTTTCAGATGATGGGGATTCTGACTTTGCCAGTGACTTGACCTCTCTGTATCCACCCTCCCCTAAAGAAAGCTCTCTTGAAACAGAGGGCTCAGAAGATAAGACAGCAGAGGAGGCTGAGGGAGAGAGCAGCTGTGGCCTGGGCAAGGAGATTGGTTCTGCAGACCTGACATACATCACAGACTCTAAAAAGACCAACAGGTCAGCCATCATTGGGTTTGCCTTTGATTCTGTCCACTCAAAGTATAGTTGCATTGCCAGAACAAAGTATTCTAAAGTCTGTCCTAGGTAGCAGGGCCTGCACTGCTGGTGGCAGGTCCCGCTCCACAGGTACCAACATCTGACCTCTGCTGAAAGTAGGACACTCATAATCTGCATGAGCACTCAGACACTGGAATCAGGGAAATGGTTTGTATTGCCAGAGGCCCTCCTGGATGGGAAGTACCTTGTTTAAGTGCGACTAACTGCGGGTCATTTCGAGTCTTAGGTGCTTCACAGATGCGGGTAGAAAACAGGGATGGCGGAGATGGTCCTAAGCTTAAACAATATTTATCCCATAGGCACGGGAAGCAACACTGGTCTGTGGAAGAGAGCGTGAACTTGGAAAGCCTTTCCCTCCAGACTGATGGCCAGTCAGCTGCCCAGCTGGCCCGCACACAAAAGCTGGCGTTGTTGAAGCTCACAGCTTTAATGGACAGATATTCCCCTTCCAGTAAGCAGGGCTGGAACTGGTAAGTGGTCTGATATTAAAGCAACCTGAGCTGGAGGGAGAGGAGTTGATGTAAGCATGTGAATTTCCTTGTCTGCCTACATTGCACATGTTCAAGATGAAGAATTTCATCCTATTAAATTCCTGGAAGCTTCGTGGTTATTTCCATGGCTCCAGGATTTCCTGTGCTGTGGGCTGCACTTTGGCCCCTCACTGGTGGTTGTGCTGTTACTGATTTTAAGGCACATCATAGTTTCTCTTTAAATTTGCCCAACTGCAGGGCTTTGTCAGAGGGCCTTTGCAGGGATTGTGGGACCTGAGGTGAGAGTTGGCTGGACTGAGAATCCAGCCCTTCAGCACTGAGTGTTTGAACTGAACCAGTGACAAATTCAGACACTCAGAGGACTTACATACATCAGTCAGCATCTTGCAATAGGGAGCTGGTACTTGAATATAGAAAGAATGAAGAAACCCTGCAGTGCCGTAAAGCGATGGAATGTATTTCCCATGAGGATGCTTTATTAAAGTTAATTTCAGCAATGAAATGAGGAAGTCATCCCTGTAATTGCCTTTGCTGATCTTCTCTCCCTCCTGATGCTGTGTGTACAGGTATGTGGCAGAATTTGGGGTTGTGATGAGGTACAGCTCAACCCTTTCTGATGAGTGTAAAGCAGCAGGTGGAATGTGCTGGACAGCTAGTGAGCTGCATGTACTGATTTTTGTTTCCAGGACCATACCAAAGTTCATTAAAAAACCAAAAGCCTCAGACTACAAGGACAAAAATGTGTTTGGGGTTCCTTTGCTTCTGAATGTGCAGCGAACAAGCCACCCCCTGCCCAATGGCATCCTGCAAGCCCTGGAGTACCTGAGAAACCACTTTCTTGACCAGGTATGAACTCAAGGCAGCCCAGGGCAGCTCTGGGCCATGAACAGATCTGCTCCAGGGAACCAGACTCTGTTTCTAGCTTTTGGGAAGGACTTTCTTGCCCCCTAAGGCTCTGAATAGGCAGAAAGGTGTAGGTCTGAGCAGGCAGCCTGCAGGGAAATACCAGTGCTGATTCCCTCTAGGAATGCCTTTAGCCCTGTACTGTGTTTTTGTGCCTTCCCTCACTGAAACCCTCTGCAGTGAGGTCTGTTGGTGCAGGCAGTCAGGCTGTCTTTGCCTGGGGAGGTGTCACGTCTCTGCTCCCCAAGGAGGCAAATCTGCCAGGCAATGTCATTGTTCCCTCTGTTCTGTGGCTGCTGGTAGTGCCAGAGCTAATGTGAAAATTCATTTTCTTTCAGCTGAAAGGCACCACTAAGCAGAGAGAAAACATTACAGCAGTGCCTGTAACAACTTTTTCTGGATCTCAGCTCTGTGTTTATACCCTAAGTGGAGATGGCAGTGGAAGTGTGTGCTGCATATGGTATTTCTGTAGCATAGCTGCAGAAATGGAAGACCCTGTGACATGAGACATGTTAGTTAAAGAGAGGACTTTTCTTCCTGTGCTTTGCCATTGCCTAGGTGTGTAATATCACGCCAAAGTGCAAAAGGGTGTGAGTTCTGTGAAGTGACAATGCAAGTGTATTTCATTTTGAGGTGATGGCATCCATTCAGTTCATATAAATAAACCGAAGAATGTAAATACCGTCTCAGTGGCACAGAGTGAAACTGTCACCAGAAGCTTTGGTGGGGTCGAGCTCATGGGAAACTCCTAAATCTCACTTTTGTCTGAAACTCAATTGACGATCACATTAAAAAGAAAATCAAAATTTCCCTCAAAATGGCAACTGCCCTTTGCCAGCCTGTGGAAGGATTAGATGTGTCAGGTGTTACAAGGAGCCTTGTGGATCTCACAGTCAGTTTGTGGGAGCCAGCACTCGATGTATGTTTGCGTTTGGTGGACACACACTGATGAATTTGAAACTACAGCCTGCCAAAGAAAATGGACATATGTCAATGGTAGTGATTTTAAAAGGCAAAATGAGTCCTTTTGCATTAAATAAAAGCCAAACAAACATGAAAATTGGTACGTCATAGCTGGTTCTGTGGGCATCAGGCATGGTTTGCCTCGGAGAAATATCCATGCGGCTTCTAATGATACGAAAGTATTTTGGTGTTCAATCCCACTGCCATAGGATATTTGCTATTACAAGGAAGGTGAAGGATCACTTATTTGTCAGAAGTTTGATTCTTGATGACTCCCCTTTTTGTCTCTAATAATTTCTTCTACCCACAGGTTGGCCTGTTCCGAAAATCAGGTGTAAAATCCAGGATTCTGTCTTTAAGAGAAATGAATGAAAGCAACCCAAACAACGTCTGTTACGAAGGGCAGTCAGCGTTTGACGTGGCAGATATGGTGAAGCAGTATTTCCGAGACCTTCCTGAGCCTATATTTACTAGCAGGCTCTGTGAATCCTTCCTCCACATCTACCAATGTAGGTACCAAAAACTATTCTTTTCCAATGCCTTGGATATCTTAATATTCAGCTGTACAAGGCAGTGGCCAGACTAGGACTAGTGCCATGTCCCCCTGTAGTCAGAGGAGACAAGTGAGGCAGGACATTTCTGACAAGATGAGTTCATTGTGGCTCTGGACTTGAGAGCTTCCCATCTGCGTCCTATGAACCAGCTGGTTCTCCTCCTTGAAGGATGAGTGTAATGAAATGCTGCAGCAGCCCCCTTAAACTGTGTTTTTAAACAGTCATTTCTTTATGCAACATTAAGAAATAACCTGGTCCCCTTGTTCACGGCATGGCAAAGCTCCTTGAGCGAGAAGTCCTGTTATATTGATGACATTTCTTCATTAAGGTGCACAAGAACAGCTGCTGTGGAACAGCTGGGAAATGCCAGCAGCTTTCTGCCTGTGCTCGCACTGTTACTGTCCTTGAGACTCAGCCCAAAAAGAAGGAAACATGAAGCTGAAATACTGCATTTAATTCAGTTTTAGCGGGTTCTATCTCCAGTACTTTGCCCTCAAGGAATTCACTTTCAAAAAGCAGAGGGGTTGGGGAAGGAACTTGAAGGAGGGCTAATAACGTTGTTGGGACAAACAAGTTTCTTCTGCTTTTGAGAAAGGGTTTTGAAAGGCAAAGTGTGAGCTTTCTGAGAGGACTGGTTTTGCAGGCTAACCTGTGTGACTTTTACTAACATAAGTCAATGAGCAGCTGCTGTCTTGTGTATGGTGTGGGTTCATGAAAGCCTAGTTGGGTTTTATTTCGTCACCTGTCAGGATTTTAAAATTTTGTCTGAAAATGATTTGTTTGTTTGAAGCAAGTTTTCTTTTTGCATTTGCACACCCTCCTCTGTAAGGAGGTCCCCAGTTCCCATGTACAAAGGATGTATAACTGTTTTCCTCCATGTGTTGTAATCTGGCCTCTATCTACCTCCTGTCTCTTGTTTTGGGAGAGAAACAGCAAATGCCCAAATTCTACTCACCCCACTCACCCAGCTTCTGCCAGATGTGTCTGGAGGCAGTGCACAGATTAAATTACTCTTTTTGAGATAAGAATTGTGCTGCTTTCACCAAGAAGTGTGTTTTGTGTGTTCTATATATGTGCTTCTACCTGAAGGGAAGGAGAAGTGGTCTTCTACCCTTTGCAGTGGTGTTAATTGGAGAAATCCTTGTGTTGGGGATGCGTGGCAGGATGAACCAGACCCACTCTCCTGCAGGAGCTGTTCGGGCAGACAGTCTCACTGGGGGTTAGTGTGAATTAAAATCTGTTGGCAAAACACTGGTCTCTGAATTGAGTTTTCTGAGAGCATCTGTTCTCTTCATGCTTGAAGCTAAAAGGAAAAGACAGTAGAGCAGCAAAGTATCACTGCAAAGTAATATTTTATGGGCAGACAGGCCCTTATTTGGATTGTAACTCAGTTCAGATAAGTTCATTAGCATGGTGTTCAAGATAAATTGCAATTCAGGCAGCAGCATCCCTGGGTGTGAACATGCACTTGACAGGCAGTAGGAGAAATGGGACATGTTTGATGGGATAATGGCCTTTCCTTGTCTGCTGTGAGCTTGGGACAAGGAAATGGATGAACCTACAAGCTCAGTGTCCTGCTTGGGACCCTGCTGATGGATGCTCCTTCTGCAGGTCACGTGTGATTTTTGTCATGGTTTCTGCTTTCAGACGTGCCGAAGGACCAGCAGCTTCAGGCTGTCCAGGCTGCTATTCTCCTTCTCCCAAAGGAAAACCGAGAAGCTTTGAAAATCCTCCTGTTCTTCCTGCGAGATGTGGTGGCTTTTGTTGAGGAAAACCAGATGACCCCAACCAACATCGCTGTCTGTCTCGCGCCTTCTTTGTTTCACCTCAACACCCTGAGGCGGGACAGTTCCTCCTCAACCAGGTACTGGCATCTTGATGCTGGCACTGCTGCTGTCCACAGTGTTCCTGGTTGGAGCAACGCTTTCTGTAGCTGGCCTAGGCTCAGTGTCTGATTTTGAGTGGGAAATAGAGTGGTTTCCTTGGGGTTTGCCTGCAAATCTGCAGCAAATCTGGTTGCTCAGGTGCAGCAGGAGATGCCTGCAGTGCATGGAGCGGATGTGGCCGCTCACTGCCCAGTGCAGAGGGCAGTGGTGAGTAAGGCCCCATTGCCATGCTCCTGACCGGTCTCTGTGTGTCCCTCACCACTGCTGCACTTCCCTGGTTGCCCAGGAGCCCAGCCTGTGGCCCACTGCTTGCACTGAAGTGGCGCTGGCCATTGGAAATGTGCTCCTGCACTGGCAGCCCGAGTCCAGGTGGAGCCTTCAGGCCCTGCAGATACCTGGCAGATTGAAGCAGTTACTGGCACTGGTTCTGCTGGGTGATAAGGGGATCATTCCTGCCAAATCAAGCCACAGGGATTCTGTAAATTTAGCTTAATAAGTAAAAGTATCTGGGTTGCATAACATCCCCTGTTTGTACGTGCAGGGAGGAAGGTGCCCTTGGGCCAAAGTAGACAAATAATCTCTGAGAGCATTCATGCCTTATCTGGCCTCCTGAGGCAGGGCTGTTTGCTCTGCTCGTGCTCCTGGGCTGTGGACAGATGGATCAGGGCAGGAGAGCACGGCTGGCTGTGCGGGAAGCACTGTGCTCCTGACAGCGTAGCGAGCTGAACACCTCACTTGGGGATCTACAGGGAAGGACCAGTCCCAAAGCAGAAGCTGTCAGATGAGCTGTTGGCATCTTTCAGGCTCTGGATAGCATAGGGGAAGGGAAAGAAAACACTAAGGATTTTCTTTTGAATGTCACAAAACATCAGAAAACGCCTCAGGCATCCCTGTGCTGAGCTGGCACACGGTGAGGGAGCCACGGGCCACCATGAGGGCACCTGGGGATGCAGTGGAGCGGCAGCAGCAGCAGGTCCTGCAGGATTGCTGGGCTGTTTGAGCTCCTGAGAGCTACACTCTGGGACTTGTTCCTCTTTGCTTTACATCAACACTGCTCTGAAACGTTAAGACCAAAGATAGCAATGGAGTTTTCTCTTTGTTGTCAGTGTTTAGAAGCCAGGATGCTTTGAAGCTTCAGCTCTGCTGTAACTGTGCATTAATGCCCTGGTGCAGGGTTCCCACTTCAAAGGATACAAGCTGACAGGTCTGACTCTGAGGAGCAGCACTGAGGACTATTATCTTCCACCCAATTTTCAAACCATTTGGCAGGAATGCACATAGATAAAAGTTTCAGAAGCCAGGACTAATGATGTAATACCATGAGTATGAATTAAAAGAGAGGACTTGAAAGTGAAAATGTGTTGGGTGTGGTTTGGGCCAAAGGATTTAAAAGGTTCTACATGTGCTTTGCAAGTATCAAAGGAGCTTGATATGGAAGGTTACACACAAATAAGTTTGGGGCCATTGTTGTCATTGGCCAAGTGTGTGATGATGCATTTGGGGAATAAATTCCTTGGCTTGCCTTTCTTGGGTGTCCATTACTACTGGTCAGTAGCACCCCGAGCATCTTTGGGATGTGCTGGGAGGGAATTCTCCCTGTGGACTTCCTGCAGTCCCATTGCATGAGCCCTACATGGCACATGCAGGTCCTTCAGTGCAGTGTGTTTGTGTGTGGTTCCCAGCACTCTGCTCACTCAGCCTTCCTTTCACTTTCCCCTCTCCTAGATCCAGTCAGAGGAAGTGCAGCCTGGGGAAGCCAGACCAGAGGGAGCTGAGTGAGAACCTGGCAGCAACACAGGGCTTGGCCCACATGATAATGGAGTGCAACAGGCTCTTCCAGGTACGTCACTCACTGTCACCAAGCTAAAGCTCTGGGCAGCTCGGGGTGGGTGGCTGGCTTGGAGCAGCAGCTGGGCCATTGCCCCGCAGAGGTCTCTGCCAGCCCAGCTGCTGCTCTGAGCCTGTGACAGGTGGGAGCCCTGCTGATGCCACCAGAGAGGAAATGAGTGTCATTGTGAGCACTCCTCCATTCCCCCCTCCATCCCCAGCGATGATGGGCTTTGACTCCATGGGCTCGGGGCCAGCTTAGAGAGCACCTGTGGGGCAGTGGCTGCCATGTGCCTGGGCAGGGTGGCCCTGGCCATCCCTGCTGGACAGTGGGTTGAAGTTTTGCTGCTGGGGCCTGGCCAGAGCAACAGCCATGCCTGTGCCTGGCCATGGACCCCAGTAATCTGAACCTGGACCTTGGCCCACAGACTGACTTCCCAGCTTGACCGCGGCCTTTGCACATCATTACGGACTTGCCTAGTGATCCTTACACTGTGGCTGACCCTGGTTGCTGTCCCTGGACCTGATCCTGACCTCCCTTGCTGACTCACCTTCCTGGCTCTACCTCGGACCTCATCGCTGTGGATGTGTCTGATGATCTTTACTCTTGGCTGACCCTGGCTGCCATCTCTGGCCCAACACTGGCACTGTGGGATGGGACGGGGCAGCCACCCTGCCAGCCCTGTTATCCCACTTTTCACCTGGCCCCTTTCCCTCAGGGATGCTGTCCACACTCCAACAGTCAGCTCAGACCTTCTCATGCTCTGCTCCAGCTCCTTGTCCAGGCAGGGGCCACTGTCCCATGGCTCCCCTGCACTGATTCCACTACCAGTGCCTGGCTTCTGAGTGACACCACACCCCAGGACAGCTGGGGTTCCCAGGAGTCTGATCGCTGCATGGCCTCAGTATCCAGCCTGGACAGGGCTCCTTAGTGCCCCACTCCAGCCCCAGCCCAACCAGGAGTCCCTGTTTCCCCAGCAGTGGCCTGAACCCCTCTGCCCAGCTCTGAGGCCCCCTGGGGTGCCCTGACACCGCTGCCTGCCCTGTACCCTCTGGTCAGTCCTGGCAGCACGGGAGCTGGCCCTGTTCCTGGCTGCATGGCCCCATGGAATAGCCCCATGAGCACTCTGAGGTACCCTTGCACACATGGACATTCCACACAGCCCTGCTATGACCATTGCTGGCTCCAGCCCTGAGCTGTGGGGCTGCCCCTCACCCAGGGGTGCTGGGGTCCTGCTGGTATGACCCCCACCCTGCCAGGGTAGGCATTTGGTGCTGAGACTCAGGGACTGCCTGGAGAGGGCTGTCCCCCTTCTGCTGGAGGCCACAGCTCGGTGTGGCAGCCTCTGCCATGCCCATGCCTGGAGGAATACCCGGGTCCACTGCTCTGGACCCAGACCCGGACTGGTCACTGTGGCCACCACTGGACTGCGGCTGACGCTGCTTCTGCCACTGAACCTGAGCATGCGTGGCCCCACAAGCAGGACTCGGTTCGTCACCACTGCCACCCCCAGCCTGCCCGGTGTGGCCCCAGGTAGGGCGGGATGGGGCCCTGGCTGGCGAGGCACTGCCCAGCCCTGCCCCGGCACTGCCTCAGCCCCGGGAGCAGGGAGAGCACGGCCACGGCCCGGGTGTGGGTGCAGGTGGGGGACAGGAGCACAGCACACGGCCTGGCAGCTGCTGGACGCCCCAGCACACGTGGCTGTCACGCTGCTGTCATGTGGCACCAGCGCCAGGCCTGGTGGGTCTGTGGGCAGTGCTCAGCCAGCAGGAGTGCATCTGCACAGGTCTGCACTTGGTGAAGTGCCAGCTGGTGCCCACCACATAAGGTGCCAGACACTGACCAAGCCCTCCCCAGCTCTCTGTACGTGGAAGAACCTGATACAGATCTCTTGTATCTATATTTACAGATACAGATATATGTACATATATACACACATGCACATATATACACACCTGCATCAATGCAACACCTACTCTCCAGTGGTAGCACAGCTGCATTTCTGTGCTGCTTTAGGACTCTGGAAGTTTTTTTAGGAGCAGAGCCTCCAACAAACCGCAAAGGCAGGAGCTGTGGCTCCTTGTAGTTGCCCAAGATTGATACGCACCGCACAAAGCGGTTTGCCAACTCCATAGGGATTCAAAACACTGCTGCTGAGGGGAAAGGCATTTCCCTTGTTTTCCTCAGAGGTAATGTAGTTTAACTGATTTGCTCCTCCCTTGGGCTTCCTGGTCCTCCAGGTAAAACTGCTGCCTGCCTCCCCACACCATCAGAGATGACATCAAAGGCCGGGGGACCTGCTCATACCTGGCACAAAAGGTAAAGTGGATGGAGGGAGAACGGATCAGAGTACGGTCGGATCTGGGAGTGTGGGTGGCTGTACTGTGGCTGGAGGGTTTCCTGCAGGTACCCCTGGGTGTTCTGAGTTCACAGGCTTTGGCTCCTGCACCGAGAATTGCTCTGAGCTGTGCTCACAGCCACTGGTCTGCCTCTGTACCTGCAGCTGCTGAAGCCGCACTCCTTTTCTCTCCCTTTCCCTTCCCGTGCTACTTTTCTTTATTTTCCCTTACCACAACCCCCACAACCCCACTCCAACAGCCAGAGACAACTCCAGGTGTTTAGTCCCTTTATTGTCATTCCACAGGGAACTGCTACATCCTCTGCACAGGCTTAATCCCCAGGATGTCGAATCCTTTGGCCATGACGGTGGCAGTGGCTTTGCACAGCAGCAGCCTCCACATGTTCACCTTCACGATCTGGCCTGGAAAACACAGACAGAGGAGCTGGGGTAGCTGCTCAGAACAGTACCTTCCCCAGGGGAGGCCCCTCCACCCACAACCTGGCCCTGGACTGGCACATGTAGAGCCCTTCCTGCTCTCCCCAAGCCAGGCAGACTGACCACCCCTCCTGTTTCCAGGTGCCTTGGCTGCTCCCAACTCTACTCAACCTTCCTGCCCAGTGACAACATGGACTCTGCCAGTCTCTGTCAGTCATCCCACATGGACACAGCAGCGTGACAACAGCCTTTCCAACACAGCAAAGTGTTGGAGAGTGCCTGCACCACAGGATGTGACACAGGCACACTCAGCACCCCATGGCCAACACTCACCAGTCTGCCTGTCCTTCTCAACGCAGTAGCAGCTGTCGTAGAACTCGGTGAAGGTGGTGGCCAGCTCATACAGGTAGTCACAGAGTGTGTGCAATAACAAGTCCTCCAGGATTTTCTGCAGGATCTCAGGAAACCTCAGGATGCACTTGCCCAGTTTCCACTCCTTCTCATGGTCAAGGATAAGCACCTCCTCCCTGGCAGCCTTCCGCAGCATCTGCTCATCAATATTGGCCAGGCGAGCAATAGCCCTGGAATGGTCCAAAACAGAGTCTGCTTGTGAGGTCCCACTGCCCAGCCTGTCCAGGGCCAGCCTGGTCACCTGTTTGGCCTGGCTCAGGGCTGATGTCCTCCCTTGCCCAGTCCTGGGTGACCAGGCAAGTGAGGACAGTCAGCCCTGGGGATGCCCTCAGGGAGATCCAGGAGGGCACTGCAGAAGAACAAGGAGGGATACTGGGCGCCTGCATCAGCAAGGACAGCTGATGCTGCCAAGCAAACCAGGGGTCAGGGTGCCAGAAAAACTGGGGTGTGGCAATACCTGAGCTGAGCAGTTGCTGGAACACAGATGGAACCTTTTCCAACCACCTAAATCCTCTGATTACCAGGAACTCCCACAGTTTCCCCCCCGGGCTGTGTGTCACACAGAGGAGCCGTTTCAGGTGGCACTGGACACACCATGTGCAATGACAAATAAAATCTTGTCTGTGGCGCATACTGGTGTAGCTGGCTTCTCTTACCAAACACCCCCAACAGCACAGAGGCGACTGTCATCCCTTTGCCCACATGTCCCTTTGTGACACAGATGCAGAGAGCACCAGCACCAACTCCAGCAGCTCCCTGCACCCCACAAACCTGATCCGAGTGAAGGC
The DNA here is from genome assembly GCA_013399875.1 of Gymnorhina tibicen. Taxonomy (NCBI): domain Eukaryota; kingdom Metazoa; phylum Chordata; class Aves; order Passeriformes; family Artamidae; genus Gymnorhina; species Gymnorhina tibicen. Next base: position 844,751 of record VXAZ01003899.1, read on the forward strand.
ATAGAGCAAATAGGCAGCTGTGTTCCCTCGGTCATCCAGCATCTTGTCAAAGGAGAACACGTAATCGTTCAGCCTGTTGTGGGACAGATCTGCGTATTTAATGCATCCAAAAGCCACAGACGTCTGGGCAGCTTTCAGCTCTTCTGGCGTCAGCACCTGGTGCAATTTGGAAACAGGCAGCAGTCAAGAGGAAGAACGAAGCATAACACACAGCCCTGGTCTCTCAGCAGGGTTCAAGAGGAAAGCCCAGGCTGCGGAGGGGATTTACCCACCCGGTGCTCAGTTCACACACACCTCTTTGCTTCAGGGCACCAGACAACCCCACACCCACCCCTCGCTTCTCCTGCAATCCACTGGCACCACAGCCCTGCTCAGGTTAGGGCTGACTCCCTCTTCTGACAGCCCACAGGACCTCTGTGCCCCACAGCCTGCCAGGTGTGATGTGCTGTGCTCCTGCTTCTTACAAACTGCATGTACACGTAACAAATGTCTGGTCCTCCAACCCTTATGGAGCATTTTGGACAGTCCAAACGCTTGCAAACCCCTCTCTGCTGGAACAGTGGTAGCAGGGCAAAGCACTTTGTGCCTGACTCCTATGAGCCCTTTGGAGATTTTCAAGGTTATTTTTTTTTTCCTGTGCTTCCTCACGTTCCTGTTTAAAAAGGCACTTTTCACTTTCACCCTACACTGCGCTTCCCAATTCCACTGCCTCACACTGTGCTTGGACAGTTTGGTCCTTTGGTTACATTCCATGTCTCACACTGTCTCTGCAGGCCATCAAGGAGCAAGACAGACAGAAATCTCATTACACAATGCAGAGGCCATAAGCCTGTGAACACATCTGGAAGTTCTCAGGAAAGACAAGCAATCTGTCACAGCTACCTTGTCCCGTTCCTTGTCTTTCAGCTTGTCCATGGCTCGTTTCAGCCCTTCCTCCAGTAGGTCTATGAGACGCACCGTGTCCCCTGAACGAGTTTTGAACTTCTTCCTGAAAACACACAGCCAAAATGACCAGCTGCATAAGAGGCAAAACACTTCCACCCTCCGCCTAGTGCCCAGTAAGCTTAGGAAAAAAGCACATGGCAAAGCCCTTTGTATTGAAGAAACTGCCATCACACAGCTACAAAACTCAGAGAGCACCCACAGCGTGGTCAGCAGGAATGGCCAGGAAGGCTTCAACAGTCAGAACTGTCCAGTTCCAGGACAAAATCGCAGTGCCAGACTTTTCCCAACTTTTGTTTCCATCTACCATGAAGCAGGTAGAAAGTTAGGAAAATCGTGGCCTTTACCACTGCCATGTCTCGGTATCACATTAGCTTCCACCAGCCAATCCAAGGGCCCCTCCCCAAATGCCAGGCAGCAGAAGCCAGGCCCAAGAGGGAACGTGACCACAGCACCAGGGACTGTGTGGATCAAGGACAATGACACTGAACAAAATGCATCAGTTACAGGTAACAGCACAGGATGCAGTGCTTCCTTTTGAGGTTTTGTTTGGTGTGCCACGTACATACTTATCAACAAATGAGAGCAAGTCTCCTGCACTCATTCAAACTTTCTCTCCAAGGCACATATAGAGGGAAAACTACACCCAGACACTTACTTGTCTTCTCCCAGCACCACTCCAAAGGCAGCATGGGCCACTCTGGTGACTTTGGGATCATACCAGCCAATCATCTGTCCAGCTGCAAACACTGTTTGGAAATGCACAGACTGCAAGGAATAAACACCAACAACTGGTTCTCAACCCACTCCTCCAGGTGCAATTTCTGCACAGCTTTAACCTGTTCACAATGATGCTCTCACAATAAGACTTAAAATGTTTCCAGCTCCGCAAATTCCACTTCCGAAAGTTCAACCTTTCCAAGAGTTTTCCAGCTTTACAGAAGCATCAACTGGCTAATTCCCATCACTGCTCAGATAAGGAGTAAATACACCAATCACACTGAAGACCCTGTGGTGTTCTACCTGTGCTACTGCTGCATCCATCATTTCACACACTTTGTGATGACCTGCACCAACAGTTACAGCAGAGGGTGGTGAACTCACCTGGCCACTATCGACAACGTAGATAAGGATATCACCCTTCTCTTCACACAGCCTGTGCTTCAGAGCAGCCAGGTCTGATGTGTCATACGTGTAACCTCCGTCCGATTTCATGATTGTCAGCGGGACAGGGAAACCCGGGACAAACACGACCTTGCGGCCATCATCAACCTGGACAAATCCTACAAAAGCAGTGAAAAACATTCTGTGTTGGACCACAATAGGGGGGCTTCTGGGCCAGCAGCAACACTTCCCTTTCCTGCTACTATCAGGAGAACAGGCCATACACTCACATAATCAAAAATATGAAAAAACCTACATGAGAACTCCCTTGTGAACCAACCAAGTCACATTCTGTACAGAACTTCCAGAACTACACACAAGGAAGCAGATCTACACGAATGTGGTCTCACCAGAAAAGACCTAATTCAAAAACTCCCATCACTGGCATCCAGATCTACCTGTACAGCCACAAATCCATCACAAATCACGGCATTAAAGGCAACAGAAACTCTGCAGAGATACAATGAGGATTTTGCACAGAGTCCTTCTGAGGTGAGATAGTCAGAACACTTCAGATGGTGAGACTCAAGAACTGGCAAATCCAGACAGGAACACATAAAACCAGAGACTTTCTATGCTGCATTTGGCTTCTTGCCAGTTTCAAAGTCAACATGATCCAAAAATCCCAGTCTTCACAGAGATTTCTCACACAAAGTTCCCACACAGTCACAACACTAAGACCGGGAAATCTGTCGTATATTGCTGACTATTTACTCAGAATACAATAAATTCCAGTAGTACCCTGTGCTGTTACCTACAAATATCACAGACAAACTGCTTTTGATGTCAGCAAGAAAGATTCAGGCTTTCTGCAAAGAGGAAAAGCCACAAAAGATCCACTTAGGAAATGTGGCTGATAAAAAAAAGCAAAGGTGGGGAACATGCAATCTGAAAAGCATCAGCCCTAAGCCTTGCTGAATAGGATTGAGGTTACCATGCTCATCCTCACAGCTGCAGAACAACTGACCCGAGACCAAAAGCCTCACCTTTATCTTCAAATTCTTTCACAATGTCTTTCATCATCTCATGGTAGAAGGATTCCCCTCTTTCTATGATTGTGATGTCCAAACAGTTGTAGATTTTCTGGAACTCTGGAGGGAAACAGAACAAAATACTTACATTAAAGGCACACAGTGGAAACTAATGGCAAATGTTTACCAGTGGGTACAGCAAGGCCCAAAAGGCATAATCCATCTCTTGGTCAAGCTGTCAGACTACGACTCAAGAGACAAAAGATTTAGCTGAAAGTTCTCCACTTAAGACAGCTCAGTACTTCGGCTGTACTGGCTTTTTGCTTTCAGCTTAGCAGTGTGGCAGTGATTTTCAAGAGAAAACAGAAGGGTGTGCTCAGACATAAAGTGAGGAAAGCCACACTGTTCTACGGCTGAGACATGATTCCAGATGTGGCAAAGTCACCTCTGCGTGACACATCACAGATGAGATTCCAGGCTTTAAGGAAATCGGGGTTTTTGCTCTGCAGCAGCACCACACATTGGTAGGCTCGCTTCTTAAATTCCTCCTCTGTGTCAAACCTCCGCTTGGATTCCTACAGGGAAACACATGGAAAAGCACTGCTTTCTCCCCTGAAACAAACCACCACTCCTAACAGGTTCTCCAAGCATGCTCATCTCAAGACAGAAAGGCTGCGTGCTTACACAGCCCTTTGATCACGCCCCATACAGACAGTTCAATACCAGATACCGCAATTCGTCACCCCATGGCTGGTTATTGCAATAATCTACTAACAGTGATTTGATTCTTTCATTTCTCCCAAACTATGCTGCAATTTGTAAAGCTCCTCAATCTGCTTTTCAAATGCTGACATAAACATCACACTTATCTGCTACACATACCTTGTAAAAAGCTTGGAGGTCCCCAATGGGAGGAGAAACCGTTAAGTAATCCGGAAATTTGTCCTGGAGGTGAGCAATGAGCATTCCAAACTGGGTGCCCCAATCTCCTAAATGGTTCAACCTTGGAGCAATTGAAGAGGACAATAATAATCATCTCTTAAACATATGCTTTAAGATACACACATTTTAAAAATATATATTCTAAAAGAAACACACGTAATACCAGAAACCCAGCCCAGGCAAGCTCCCCCAGTTTCACTGCACTGAAGCTGCTGCCCACCTTGATTCCTAACCCTGCTACACTTGCTCAGCTTAGTATCTACTACACATAAAGGGTTATTTGCTACGTGCTTATAAACTAAGACCAATACAGACCAGAACAGAGAGTCAGGGACTGCACAAACAGCCCAGCAAGCCCATCACACCCAGCCACCAAGTCTCACCTCAGAACATCATAACCTGCGAACTCGAAGAGCCGGCACATGCTCTCCCCGATGATGGTAGAGCGCAGGTGGCCAACGTGCATCTCCTTTGCAATGTTTGGGGAGGAAAAATCCACCACCACCTTGGACACGGCACCAAAGAAACACAGGAATAAAAGGCCATTACCACACCTCGTGTGTTTGATCTGGGTTTTGTTGGGGGGAGCAGGGGGAACAAGGATCACCTCTGCTGACCCTCAGAAGGGAACATCAGAGCAGGCTTCAGCCTGGGATTTGCTGCAGCCCAGCCAAGGGTCAGGGATCACTCCCAGACTGACTTGGGCACAACACCCACCCCCAGGGAGCCCTGTCCCTCACCCACTAAAGGCCACACCAAGTACAGGTGACCTGCCCCATGGTCCCCACTTCCTAAACCACATCCCACATACTCTGCTCTAACAACCTGCTGACATGGACATCTGCTCAGCACATCACTTCAGGGGGCAATTTCACAGCTAGCTGCAGTCCTGAACATTTCCCCTACAGCAGGATGGCTGGGTGCTTATTGCTGTACCTTTTTCCTTTTGCCAATAGCTGGTGGTTGAACTCCATTGATCAATAAACTGCTCAGCTGCTTTGACACAAAATCCTTTCTCAAGTGCACGTTGATAAAACCTTTGCAGGAAAAAAACAGCAGTGAGTGCTGGGGCTGCAGAAGCACCTCAAACCATTTTTTGTTTCCTTCCCCCCTGGATTTCTGTTTTCATGCATCAAGCACAAGAGCACATGAAGTCAGCTTGACAAAACATTTTTCAGTCACAGGACAACAAATTGTCACTAGAAGACAATTTCTGTTCCCAGATTAGAAGAGTCCATTCACACCACCATAGCCTTTACTGCAGGAGTCAGATGCTGCAAGCTACACCATTGACATAATTCCTTTTTGTACACTGTCACTCAATGGTGAATTTACAGAAACAATTTTTAATGAGAAAATAAATAATTTGGTTTCCAGAACGCAAAACCAAGTCCTGCTTTATCTTTTTAAAAAAATTAATATCCTAAAACATGTAATTTCATCTGGGATAATTCATGCTCATGATATGACACTGTCTTACTTCTCCTGCTTCACAGAGCCAATGAACAAGCCCTAGCCCTAGAAGGGCTGTGCCATAGGATTTCTGTGTTTATGCTGAAGCCCTAAGGAATATGAGCCCTTGTATTTTTCCCTGGGTCACAGGGACAAAACAGATGCAGCAAGTAATAACCTCCATGCTACTCCAGCCCTCCGTTCTGAGACGACAAGGTCTCCTCACCATGCAAGCAACAGCGAGAAGGGCTGTTGATTTTTGCTGTGATTTCATGACTGTGGCTTGATTCCCATCACCCATGTTGAAAGAGGAAAAGCTGGTCCCTTAAGGATCAGTGGAAAAATTGCTAATTAAAGGGCTCTGGATCATACCTGCCAATTCTAATACAGAAGGAGATTTTCTGCTGCTGCACAAGTCTGAGTGCTACAAAGCTCACCAAGACAGAAGAAGCTAATTCACCCTGTAACTGTAGTTTTAAAACAAAACAGCAGAACTCAACTTAGCATCCCTCTCACTATAAAACTGCCCTTTTTGCTTTAAGATATACAAAGTGTGTAAAATAAAACTATCTTACCAGGACCAGCAATTTCAACCTTCTCAATGCAATCATTGGCAGGAATATTTTTTGCTATTTTCTCTGCGATGTCTCGTGGGATAACCTTCTGTTCCCTGGTTTTGAGCAGTATCTGGAAAACAACAAGATCAAGTAAAATTCAATCCTCTGAAACATTTTAGACAGCAAAACAGAGAGCACAGATAATGAAGCACTGAAAGATCCTCATGGTCCTTCAGCTTCATATACAGAGACACACACAAAGAGAAACATGTCTAGCAAATTTTATAGATCAGATCAGTTCTCCACAGCACAAGCCTGACTAGACCCAACACGTTCACCTCCTTCTACTCAGAGCAGCCCCTATGTCAGAAGAAAATCTCCCAGGCTGTTTTTCAAAACCTGTTAAGTGGTTTGGCAAAGTTGTATTTTTCTAGGCTAGTGAAAGGGACAAACCCTTTAAAAATCAACATAGCTGGCACAGTCCTTCACTGCTGCACAATCCCGTTGATCAGTCTCATGGGTGTCCTCAGCTCTACCAACATTCACATCTGAAGTTCTGAGCTGTGCCTCCAGCAGATGCTGAGTGTGGTTTCAGAGCAGGTCTGTTTATTTATGATTAAACACAACCAAAGCAAACTGCCTTCAGTCCTGTCTTAGTCTTGAGCTTAATAAATAAATAAGTGAACAGATTAATAAGTGAATAAATAAATAAAATCCAACAACCCAAGCAAACAAAGATAATCCCAGTACTACCCAATTTTCTTCAAAGAGCATCAGAAAAACTGCTGTTAAAGTAGCTCTCCTTTTCCCTGGAGACATGAACGGCCCACTGTGAGGAACTCAAAGAACAGGACACAAGTTTACATACAATGATAGCATCAGAGTGGTTTGGGTTGGAACAGATCTTTGAAGATCACCTAGTCCAACTACACAACTTCCTTGTCCATTCCCAAGGCATCTTCTCACATAGCTTTTTGCAAATCTTACAAAAACGTCCTTCAGGAGGATTCTGTGAGCTAGCCCAACCCTCCCTTTGCAAAACACGACATTCACATTGTATAAAATTAGCACAAGTACTTGTTTCTAAGCACATGATTTTCCGGTATTACTGTGATGTGTTTGAAAACAATCCCACTGAGGCCACAAAGATCATGTACCTCTTTGTCAACTCAGAATTTACACTACTGCTTGTATTTGCTAACTTGCAGTTTGCTGTAAAATGTACTTCTACTAAAGTTTCAGCTTTCTGTTTAACCTGTCATACACAGGATCCTTATGAGATGGTAAAGGCTTAGAAAGGGCAAGAAAAGCAAACCCCAGTAGCCTTTAATGCTACTCAAAGTGTACACTACAGGAAAAATAAATGCAAACCCAGATTATGGACATGTTACACCACATTACAGGCGTGTTATCTGAACCATTCCAGAAACGGTTACCACACTCCTATTACTCTAAGGAGCAAGTGGAGCTCCTGGCTGAAACCCCAGGCATTAATATGCTAATGAGCTCTGAGGAAAACAATAGGCATTTGTGAGGGTCCTTTCCGCATCAGCGCGCCGAAGGGAGAGGCTGCTGCCTGGCACGTACCAGTGCTGCCCCAGGCAGGGCACTTCCCCGCTCCGCTGGCAGTCCCAGTGACCCCGACCCGTGTTCCAGCTCTGCCCAGGGGGACACCCTGGGAAGACCTGCACCACAGCCAAGCCCCTAAAACAGGCTGAAAGTCCCCAACCTGCTGCTCTCATCCCCTGGCTCTGCCGTGCTGACACACTGCCTGTGTGAGCACGGCCCAGCTCCAGCCCAGTGCACAGCCCGCCTGCCCAGGGAACAAACCCCACAGCCGAGCCCAGCACTAGGAGCCCTTATTCACCACCACTGCTGACAACCTGCAACTCGAAACCCTGGCTGGAAGAGAACCGTTCAGACACCGAGTTATGCGAACCACGTCGACACAGGGAAGCCTGGACTGCTCAAGAATCCCAACCGCGACTTAATTGGGGTAATGCGGCGGTCAGAGAAGTGGCAGCACCCTGAATCCCGTGTCAGTGCAGTCACCCAGGGCGGCAGCACAGTCACACTATGCTAATGAGACCGAGGGGAGACACAGGATCTGTGAGAGCTGTTTCCGCCTGGCACTGCAGCCCAGAGCCTGCTGCCTGGCACGTATCGTATCCGTGCTGCCCGAGCCACGCTCGTTGTACCGGGACAACCTGGGACAGCAGAGTTCCACGCATGGCAGTGCAAGTTCAGTGCCAAAACTGCCAGTCTAATGGGTTAATAAAGGTGAATCGACAACAGGACATGTAAAAAAGGGAGTTGTTTCTGTTGAGATTGCCAAATAAAAGATCTGTAATTACAAAGTCTACTTAGTCACCAAAAGGCACCAACGCATTGAAAGTTTAGGCATTTCAGCACCTAAGCTAGAACACACTACCTTCTTTCTCCCACACCTCCTGGTTTTACTTCAGCACAATCCCAGCCCACTGAGCAGGCTGAGCAACTGCTGAAGTGTCTCTGATCCTGGTTGGGTCCTCTTTGGTCAAAATCCCTGTATCCAGGGAATTAACAAGAGATGTTAAGCAAAGGACTGAGCCAGAGGGGTACGAAAGGTAGTGCCTGAGCAGCAATCCACACCTGGCTGGGCTCTGAAAAGGCACTTCCAGAGCATGCCCTGTCCTGACAATGCCCAGTTTCTTCTGGCTGGAGCTCAGGGAGGGCAGTTTGGAATGTAAGACACAGGGATCCAAACCCAACAGGGCAGCACCCGGGCCCCTTTGCTCTGCCGTGTGTGTTTGTGAGCAGGAGGAAACCACCCACAGCAACAGGAGGTGTGAGCCAGGAGGGGAAGCTGGAGATGCTCGTTTGTCGCCCGCTCTGTGAGAAGGGGGTATATGCACACAAATGAGTGTGGGGATATCACACTTTCCTGGCACTAGAGAAGAGCAGTTAGAGATATGCAGGTGTTTCTCAACATTTTCAATTCTTCAGAATCGTGATTTATTGTTTTGCTGTTTTCAGTTCTAAACATACAGCTCACTAATTGGTAGTTAATTGCACATCATTAGTAAATCGATGCAGCACTTAAATCCTGATTTGATTTAGATCCCACGAACCGAGCAGTTTTTCTGTGTCACACACGTTAACTCTCTCATACCAGGCATCTGAACAGAGGTTTAAAGGCCAGCTCTGTAAAGGCCAATGCTTCCCTTAAAATGCCATTAAATACTCACTCAATTCTCAACCCAGGCGCCTGCAGCAAGCCCAGAACAAGTCCAATATTGCAACTCTCACTGTGCTGTCTCTCACTTAGCTTCCAACAGACAACATCCCCATTTTTGCTTCTTTGTTGAGATTGTTTACATCATTTACCTGTGATATGCCCATGGCACTGTTACATTGGTAGTCCCCAAATTTGGGCTGCTGACTTGGTGTCACCACCAGAGGAGGGTTTTCTAAGTCTGGGTAGGCAGCCTGAATGGCAGCTCCAAAGATCTCCTGGAGACAGCTGTTGATATTAATCATGCTTTTGGTTGATTTACTTCTTTCCTCTTGAAGGCTCTGAAAAAGAAAACCACCAAAATCCAGAAGGCTAAATTCACAACATCCGAGGAGCTGTTACATCCCACTTTTCTCCCTGGCTGCCTGGCAAAGCACAGCTGACAGATTTGGCTGACACCTCCAGGCACAGGAGCAACATATACAACATAGAAATCACATGATTCTCCTGCTGAACCTCCCAGCACAAACCTTCCCCTGACTGCAGGGCTGCATTACTTCTCACACCTGTGTGGGTGAGCCCAGGACAGACCTCAGCTGGTCCGCGACTGCTCAAGCCATGACCATGTGGGCTTATTGACCTACTGACATTTTCCATAAAGTAGGTTTCTGTTTAAGGAACCAAGAAATATCTGATATGCCACCAATTAAGGTGTCAGAATGCAGAGTGAGCTTGCTGTCACGCACCAGTAGCTGTAACAAACTCACACCACGTATTTAGCTTGTCCTAATGAGAACAAAAAACACATGGTGCAACAATAATTTTTTATTCCTTTACCTTTTTAAGGAAGTTTAACCGGTACTTGAGTTTTGCGTTTTCGTCTCTCAACCCTTCCAAACTCGGGGAGACTCCCAAGCACCCAAAGTTCTTCAGTCGCTCAATTTCTGCAGTTAACAACTTGATCTCGTTTTCCTGAAAAGCAAATTGAGTTGTCACACAGTAATTCCTGGTGAGGGGACAGGAGGTGAAGAGCTGCCAGATCTCAGACACAGTGCTAGTTTGCCTCGTAAAGGTAACAGTAATGACACGTAAGTTAAATAATTCCAAACAATTAATATTTAAAGGTTGTTTCTACTTGTGTGGAAAACAGGGATTCTGAAACATTCTTTAAAAAAGGCAGTGAGAAAATAATGTCATTAAGACACAAGTACAAGAAAGACAACAGGTCATGCTATTAAAAGATATTCCCCAAACAAGCACTTTCTTCAGCTTTTTTAACCTAATGAAGATACCAAATGATTTGACTCAAAATTCCCTAAAGCCTGTTTCACCATCTCACAGGCCACAGTTTCTCTTTCAGAGGAGGAAACCACAATCACTCACACAACCCCAGCAAGCTCAAACCCCCCCTGTATAGACACAGGAATACCAGAAGTACAGCATGCTGCTTCACGGGGGCGTTTCTGCAGGGTGCACTCACTTCCACCTGGCCACATAACCTTTCCTGCCCTGCCCAGGAAGGAAATGTATGTCTTCTCCCTTAAAACTGACACAAGGCATTCAAGAGCACTTGGGAATTTCAGGAGGGCCTCTATGTTCCAAACAAACGTCCCCAAGTCCCTCCAGACTTCACAGCCCCAACTCAGACAAATGCATCAGCAGCAACATGGTTGGAAGCTGCTGCAAGAAGCAGGAATCTTCCTCACCCCACACCCTGAAGAAACCAAACAGCTGAACTTTCATCTCTGTTGTCCATCTCTTGTCCTCCCCCATAAGAGGCTTTGTGCCCTGACCCACAAAGCTGGCTCTGACACAGAATCCCAGAGGCTACTGAAGGTTTGAGGGACTTGGTGCTGCTATGGAGGGAGGCAGTGAGCACTGCCCACCCTGGCTCGCCACCCCCTCGGCTCCCTCATCTCATCCAGGCTCTCCTCTGCCAGCACTTCCACAGCAGGACGCAGCTCAGGCTATTATTGCAGGCCACCAAACCTTATCAAAAAGGGCTCATTTACTTTGTTGCTCCTGAAACAATCAGACCATTTAATTAGGAAAAAAATTGGGCCATTGGATCTCTTGGTCTTGTATGTCCACCTGAACAACAGCTCCCAGGAATGCTGCATGTAGCACATGCTCAAAAACCTAGGCTGAGGCAAAACAAGACTGGCCTATTTGTGGGCCAAGGTGAAAGGCAGTACTTTTGAGGTCATTCTTCAGTTGTGCTTCAGTTTATGGCACACTTCTGTTACAGCCTCAAGGTCTCCTCTGCTACAGGAGAACACAATGCTGCTTCCTGCAGCTCAGATGTGAAGAAACAGGACTTCAAGAAAAAAACCCAAACCTGTATCAAATCCTCTGGTTTGGCATTTAGATAACTAAAATCATTGAACAGCACAGCTGTACCTTATAAGCAACTCACTTCAAATAGTCCCGTTTCAGCTTTTCTTTTCAAAACCCAAGTCAGGTATCCCAAAAAGCAGAGTTTTCCCCTCATTTACATACATACACAAACATTCCCCCGTATAAGCAACAGCAAATAGATTTGTTTATTTTCAACTTTTCTTCCTGGCCTGACCTGGTAGCATTTCACATAATTTATAGACCCATTTGAAAAATCTTCTGTACTTCAAGTTAAAAAATAGCACAAGATATTTCACTGTGTTTTCACAGCTGTCACTGTAAGTTTCAGTGACCATTATTGCTACAAACATCAGAGCTGTGACATACATAACTCATCCCCCAAGCCTAGAATGTGCTTTAAAGATAAGTGCAAAGATATCTTCTACCCCTAATATCACATAATCTGTAAATTCTGCGTCCACACAGAATTATCTCCCCTCTAGTGAAGTCACCAGCTTCAGGACAGGCCCCCAAGACCCCAAGGAGAGTTCTGCATTGAAGACAAACATTCTCCAGAACCAGTAAAACATGTTCTGCTTTTGAAACTAAAATCCCTGCATGTTCAAGACAACAAGCAGCTCACAAGTATTCCTCCTGCATTAAAAGATTCCCCCAAAGCTATAACCATCAGGATATTTCAGTACCACCACCTTTACAGAAGAGGAATTTGAAGTTGGATTTTCCTACATAATCACAAACACCTCAGGCCACCCAAGGGAAGACTCACAGGAGGTGAGATGACCAGCATCCTACTGGAGCTTCTTTCCATACTGCTAACTACAAGTGAGGACAAGGAAAGAGCTTTATCCGTGTGCATGGTCAGAACCCAGAACCATGGTGCCTGGGAATCACCGACCCCTGGGCAGACATCTGGCCCAAACAACTTTTCCCACACAAATACAGGGTGACAACTAGCATTGTAATCACTTGGATTTGGCCAGGAGGCAAAGAACTCTAAAACAATGCCACAGTTCAGCAAGTTTCATCTACTTTTTTCCCAAGACTGCACCAAAACAGCAAATTCACAGCACCGGCACCTGGAAGTATTCGGGATGGCCCCATTTCAGATGTGACCAAGCCCAGCGTGTCACCCCAGACTGTCACATTTATCTATCCTGTTTAGTGCTCCTCTTCTTCGGAAAGTTCCAGCAGCAGTCCTTATGTTGTTACACAAGTGTGAACTGAGAGCAAAAGGTTTCACCATGGTGGCCCAGCTGCCTGTTGACCCCAGTGTTGCTGCTGCCATTTCAGTCTCCCTTTTTTTGTGCTCATCAACAGCTTATACAGATGAAATTAAGTTTTCATTCAAAACAACCCAGCAAAAAAGCCTGAATTCAGTAATACTGGATTCCAAAATTGATGGGGTTGAGATCCCAACAGCTGGGCTGGGACATCCACCCAGCTGAGTACAGCTTTCAGCTCCCAGCTGCGCACCCCTGTTCAGGGAACGTCGCTCACCACTTTCCTCTCTCTGGTGACCAGTGACAGCAGACAGGGAAACAAAATGAAGCTGCATCAGGGGAAGTTCAGACTGGTTCAGAAAGGTTCTTCACTGGGAGGGTGCTGATGCACTGAAACAGGCTCTCCTGGGAAGTGGTTGTGGCACCAAACCTGTCAGAGCTCAAGGAGCATCTGGAATATGCTCTTAACAATACAGTTTAGTTTTAGGTAGTCCTGTGAGGAGCGGGGAGATGAACTGGATGATCCATGGGTTCCTTCCAACTTGAGGTATGCTATGATTGTGACCCTCATACCCATAACCATGTTGCTGAGCTTGCCTGGAAAAAGGTCTTTAGATGTTTACATCATAAATGCCCCTTATCACAGCACCCTGTGATAAAACTAATTCTCTAGCAAATCCGTGAATGCTAGATGTTATTGAAAGGGTATTATAAATTCTACATTCTTTCTAAAAAACAAACTACTCTACAAAACTACAGATAAGCCTTGTGACTCCTCTCTCATGGCACCATGCAAGTGAGGAAGGGAGACAATGCCAACACATCTCTGATCTAAAAGATGTGTGACTGAGAAAAGGAATGCTGTTCAGGTCATGAAGTGCCACCCCCTGGTTTATTCTATCTGCACTGTCTAGCACAACTTGTCAGTAAAGGGTCATACCTGATGACCACCTCATGAGAAACTGTGGGAGTCACATGAGGCCATGCTGACATCTCCAAGGGCTCTTTGGTCAGCTGAGTACTAGAAATCTTCCCCTCACCTGTGAATACAAAAAAACTCAGCTTTTTCAATAGGACCAAAATCATCCTTACATCTTCCCTTAAGACTGTCTTCCAAGAACCCTACTTGAGCAGGTAGGTAACATGAAACTTGCACAGGCTTCTGCCTCTGGGCTTTAATACGACAGAGCTTTTCTCCACCACATTAAAAGAAAAAACCATGAAGGAGAGAAAATGGCCTGAGAGAGCATGGCAAAGGAGCAGAACACCTCTCTTCCTTCCCCTCCTTGCCTCCTGCTCAGTTTTATCTCTACTCCTACTCTGCCAAGCCCTGCTGAGCCGGCGAGCACACACTACTTGCTCTTTGTCGGGTTATTTTCCTGCAGGCTGGCTCCCCACAGGCTCCAGGGCATGCTGCAGCTGGAAACAGGGAGCATGTACCTGGGACTGACAGGCAGATTGAGGCTCACTAATTCTGCACGGCCTTCTACAGCCTCCTGGAGTTGAACTGAACACTGTCCCTCCTGCTCTGCTTCCAGTGCCTGGAATCTGCTCATGGACTAAAGACCAAACAGCAATGACAGCAAAGGGAGAGCCGCCTTGCCAGAATATCTGAGATGTCCTTCCTCTCCTAGCAGCAACAAGGGAGAAAAGGAGAGAAAAGGCAAAATCAAAGGCAAGAAAGAGTTGCAGAGATTCAACATCCAGATTTATAATCTCAGTGCCTGTTGTATGTTTAAGTTGTGAGCAGAAAACACACTGAAAAGTTGCTCAAGACCACACAAGTATGGCAGGCAAAAACCCAAAAGCCAAATGTCCAGAATCTCTTAGCTGGATGCTCCTGGGGCAATGTATGAGAAGTGAAGCTGGAGGAGTCAAAGCCTTCCTGAAGCTGCCTCTGCACTCTGCTGTCAATATTGGTCATTGACTAGGACAGACCTGACAGTTTTATTTTTTATTATTACCGTCACTGAAAAGGGAGAGCGCTGTCACCATCTTTTCCCAAACCTAAGCACCTTATGGCTGCAATACCCTGCTCGAGGAGGCCAGGGTGCCAGCAGCAGAGGAGCCTGCCCTGGGCTCTCGGGCCCCCGGACCCGGCGCTGCTGCCGCCCGTGGCATCGCCGGGTGATCCCTGCCCGGCCAGAGCAAGCCCCAGCGCCAGGAACGGGGCGGTGACACCAGGCCGTGTGGGGCCGGTTCCCGCTGACTTTTCTGGGAAGCTTGTGCGGAACGCTTTCACGATCCGCCCTCATGCCCAGGGTGTGAGACGAGGCAGCGCTGCAGCTCTGCCCTCAGTCGCGGGAGAGACGGGAGCAGCCCAGGAAGCGCTTCGGCCCTGCCGGCTCTCCGCCTTCCCCTCCCAGACAGACCCTCCGCTCCCGCGGGGCGCAGCGACCCGCCCGCGGCTCCGGGCACTGCGAGGGCTTCGGGACCGGGAGAGCGCTCCCGGGGCTCGCGCGCCACGTGCGCCCCGCGGAGCCCCGCGGCTGTCCCGGTCCGTGCGGTGCCGTGCCATACCGTGCCCGGCTGTCCCGCCCNACTGCGCCACGCGCGCCTCCATCCTCGGGGGCCGGAACCGGGACTGGCGCCGCGGGAACCGGAAGGCGGCCGGAGCGGCGCGGCCGCGGGGGCAGCGCCCCCGGGCGGCGGGGAGGACCGCGGCGGGGGCGGAGCGCTCCAGCCG
>VXAZ01003899.1:860272-917145 GCA_013399875.1 Gymnorhina tibicen
GCTGGAGCTCTCCAGCCGGGAATGCTGCCCTGGGAGCGGGGCACCGCGGCTGCCATCGACACCTTCAGCGGGACGGGGGAAAGGGGAAAGGGGAAGGAAAAGGAGAAAAAGGAAGGAGAGGGTAACATAAGAGAAAGCACAGCAAGGGGAAAGGGAAGGAGAGGGATGGGGAAAAGGGAAGAGGAGGGAGAGCGGCAGCCCCACACCCTCCCCAACCCCTCGGTGTGCCACCACGCAGCACGTTCACAGGTGAAACGTGTCCTGGCCCCAGCAGCTGGGTACGAAATGGGCAGGGAATGTTCGGGCAGAGAGGAAAACCAGCGAGTGACAGGCCCCAAGGGAACGGCTGGAGCTGTGTCAGGGGAGGTTGAGGTTGGATATCAGGGAAAGGTTCTTCCCCCAGAGGGTGCTGGGCACTGCCCAGGCTCCCCAGGGAATGGGCACGGCCCCGAGGCTGCCAGAGCTCCAGGAGCATTTGGACAACACTCCCAGGGGTGCACAGGGTGGGAGTGTTGGGGTGTGTGTGCAGGGACAGGGGCTGAACTGGATGGTCCTTGTGGGTCCCTTACAGCTCAGGATAGTCCATGATTATATGAAATGTGTCAATTACAGCATCTCATGTGATGAGACATGTGAAAAGCTATATGCTTCCAGCTGGTGACAGAAAAGACCACCAGTTTAGGTGCCAGGGGATGAGAAGAGTCACACAAGACAAAAAGCAAGAAGGCAAGTTTGTCCAGAAAGGTCACTTTATTGGAAAAACCTAAAATGGACTTTAAACCTGCAGCCCTCCTCCCACAGCAGTGGTTTCAATGGGCTCCCACGTTACCTTAACAGACCCATTACAGACATGAGCTGCAGTACAAATGTTAAAAGTGCAAGTATTCTGAACTTCACACCTACTTTTATGACCTGGCAGGAAACACAAATGCTTCACAGCTCACAGAGAATTCGTTCACAGCACTTGGGAGTCCCAGCTGGCTCCCAGCATTCCCCACAGGGTACAAAATACATCACTCAGAGGAGAGTCCGATGCTGAACATCATAGAAGGTAGGGGTGAGGTTCCTTAAAATTTATTTTATTGCAGTAAAACCTCTAAAAGGTAGAGCTGTACAAAAAGTCTAAACAGCATTATTTAAGAATAACAGCACCTTACGCTGCATTTGTTCTTATTTAAAATTCTATTTCCCAAAAATACATTCCTAAATATACAAACTATACAATCTTGTCACTTTAATGCTGGTTTCTGTGATGATATAACTTTAACCTAAAAATCTTCAAAACATCCACATACTGACAAAAGCTCTAATATACAAATGCCTTGGTACCTTCATAATACCACATAAATAACTTCAAAACCCAATCTGCATTTGTAGAATTGTCCAGAAAGCAAATACTTTATGGTGATCACACATCATCCGCAGAGAGTGTTGGGATGTTTATTCTTGGCCGTGTGAAAAACGCCATTTTCTCTCTGAAAAAAGGTGATCAGTTGTTAATGCAACAGAAATCTTGCCAGAAACGTCCATCATCCACATGAGAATTTATCCCACCAGCTGTCCCCACAAGGAGCAAATGTACATCCTCTCACAACCTACACCTTTTATTTACGTGTCAGACGTGAGGCTACAGTTAAACCCAGAGCACTGACCTTACCAAAAGCCATTTCAGAAAGCCTCGGGTCTTTTTCCTTCCCTCGTCTGTTACTTAGGGAAGCAAAGGGTTGCTTCTGTGTCAAAGAATTTGTTGCCAGGTGGGGAATGACTTGGGAGAATGCCGGTTGCTTTGATCATGTGCAGCGCTGCAACTAATTTCCCTGATTCAGACCTTATACTTTGATACGAAAATATAAAAGTTCTTATTTCAGCAGAACAGTTAACTACTTCTGCAGAGATTAGTCTTCTTCATCAGCATCTCAGTCATCCACAGAAAAATCATGGTAGCAGTCAATTTTTCCTCCCCTTTACCTGTAATTACCTGAATGACTGTACTTCCAGAGGCTCCTTCCGACTCTGCCCTCGCAGCCTGTGGACATCCTTGGCAGCAGCTCTCATCATTTTATCGGCCTTGAGCTCACACTTGTGTTCTGGATTTTGCACCTAAATGAATAATGGAGAAGCACTGTTTGTGTTTCCAGGAGGAATTGTCTTACCCTAACTGATCTCCAAACACAGCAGTATTTCAGCCACAGGTCTGAGGGGTTTGGAAACTGTGGTCTCTGGAAGTCACAAGCCACAGAAGCTAAACTGAAGCTTGTCAACTAACCATTCTAATGGAGAGAGCTTTTTGTAAGGTCTCCTTCCAGCCCATGGTAAGAATAATGGCTTCTGTCAGTACTCTTGGTATCTTCTTGATAGATCTTCCAAGGCAGAAGTTCAGCACGCACAAGAACGCAGCACCCCAAAGAGCACCTCACACCAACTCCCTCCTACACCTGGTGCCAGCAGAGATGTCTGAGAAATCCCAGAAGCTGAGAAGGAGCCCTGTACATGGGGGAGGGTGTCATGTGGAGTAAGGTAAGTGCCAACCACCACACACCACACCTCCTGCAGCCTGGGGGGACACACTTGGCAGAACAGATGGCATTTGTGACTTCTCGTATTTGCACCTCTGCTAGGGCAGGAAATCTCTGTGCTGGTGAATGCAAGGGCTCAGGACTAACAGCTTGCTGGAGCCATACATGGCAGACGAGCCTGTCTGGACAACAGTCCTGAGGCTTCATTTGCTGACTGTCCAAAGTTCCCCATTTCCAAAATCCCATTTCTCCAACAAGTGGAATGAAGCCCCAGGGCAGGTATTACTCACTCGTTTCTCCACAAGCCTCAGCAGCAGCCGAAACCTCTCATCGTCCTTCACCCACTGCGGCAACTCTTTTTCACCCTGACTTTGAGCTTGTTCCAGCTGTTCCTTCAGTTCCCTCAGCACCGAGATCTCCTGAACCAGCTGGTCGTGCCAGGTTTTTGAAGCCTGCAGGTCCAGCTCCAGGTCCAGGGAAGTGCGGATCAGGCGCTCTGTGCCGAAGGACTTGACTGAAGGCTGGAAAAGAAGAGGTGTATGAACACACTGAGGAGAACTGTCCCAACCACTCCACCCAGAAAGTGCCAAACACATCGTGAGACCCTTCTTTCCAAAGCTTCTCTTCACACAAACCATCTCTATTGATCCTGCTTTCCAGTCTGTCTCGAGACAGGTACCACAAACTCAAGGAAGCCTTACAGATAAGTGTTTTGATTTCTGTGCTTCCACTCAAGTTCTTCCTTGGCAGCTTCTCCAAATCAAACAAGTCTTGCTTGCACACCTTCCTCCTAAGTTTAATGTCTCATCTTCAGATGAATCCACAGTGCTGCAGAAAAACCTGTGATTTTTTTTCCAGTAACATATTGCCTTCTGCTAGTTTCAAACACAAGCTGTCCCAAGAAAACCATCTCCTTAGGAGTTCAGTGTCAGTATCCTGGGGGAATTTTAGTGATCACAATGGGCACAGGGGTTTACTGTGTGCCATGGCATCACTACAATGGGGTCACCTGAGCATCTGAGGCATTGTTCTCCTCATCTTCTTTTCCAGCTCCTCAAATATATTGTAAATACTTAAGAATCTCCCAACAATAAACACAGAAAAACTGTTTGTGCTACTTCTCTGACAAGATGGAAAATACCAGGAACCAACTTCCTAAAATAATTGTTTTAAATGAGTTCCAACTTAAACATTCCTGTCATAATCTGGTATTTCAAGAATCCTTGAGAGACTTCTCGCACACAAAGAAAAGGTTGTGAATAAAAGCATGTGGCAACTGATTTATGTTTGCAAATTTTTCCTTTAAAACAGTTTTCTGGCTTTTGCAAGTGTCTGTGTTAGAGAAAAAGAAAGGGGAGATGTTCTTACCCGTTTCACTCTGACACTTCGTCGCTCCATCGCATTCCGAACGAAGGGGGGCTTTTTGGATAGTGTGGAACTGTCACTATCACTGCGATTCAGCTGAAAAGGAAGGTGAAAACCACAAAGTTGTCATGAAAGAAATACAAGCAGTGCATACACACACTATCAGCGAGACCAGAGGTTGCTGCAAGCAGAACTATGAAGTTTTGTGAAAGGCAGACAGCTGTCACCCTAGTCTGAGTACACAACATGCACTTGGCACAGCCAGACCCTGCCACAAGGCTTAAACTCTGTCCCTTTTTGGGAGTAGGCTGGGAGCAAAGAGAGACACCAACTTAGGCTATGATATGGGACTCTACCCCACTGCTCTTCTGCTGTGCAAGTAACTAGGCTGGGCAAAACAGCCCAGAAAAATAAGCTCTAAGTAGCACTACTACTACTACTACTACTACTACTACTACTACTACTACTACTACTACTACTCTTTCCTAGCATACGTAAAATATGGGACTATTTCATTAGAGATTTCTGTTTTCTCTAATCTGCATTTTTCTATAACCTGTACTTTAATCTAGAGGTGGAAGAGGCAGGTTTACCTGAAAGCTCTCCCATTGGTTTATCATCTGAAGAGTTGCCATGTTACACACAGCCTGCCTTGTTTCATGGTTTTCTGTAGACCCTTACAAAGAGCTCAGCTCAAGCAGGATTTAATTCCTTTCTCATGTCCCTTCTCACAGCTGGGGGAGGAAGGGAGCAGGCACTGGGATCTGCGTGTACTGGGACACGGCACCTGTACCACTCAAGGCCACTGCTGCAGAGTGAGTAAGGTTTGTTCCTCTGGAAGCACCTGCCTCTGAACCAGGGAGAACACGCACGGCAAATCTGGCTCAGCTGTATTAAGAGCTTGCCCACTTGGGACAGGTCATGTGTGGTAAAAGACAGCGCTTGCTTGTTTGCGAATTCCACTTAAAAAAGGAGATATTTATAGTTTATTCTGACCCTCAATTCAGCAAATATTTGTGAACGAACATTTCAAAGCAGGGGAAGTGACATCTGACCCAACACACGGCCTGTTCAGTTACCTTCAGACAAAGCACACTGGTGACTTTCAGGTCTCCAGTTTTTTTGCTGATATTATCAGGTATTTACCTTTCCATTTCTATCAAAGTTTTATGCTCACCTCATCTAAAGTCAGCTGGACAGAGCTAACTGAGTTAGCACAGAACACTTCAAGCAGCAGGGAACTGTTTAATATGCAGCTTATCCATCACTGTCTTACAGCAGCCCTTCCAGGTCAGTTTGGGCATCTCAACAAGCTGCATGAACCACAAATATATGTGCACACATAGATCTGATAAATTTGTGCTTAATTCTGTTAGTTCCAAGGCAAGATACTGTCCAGGAGGTGAGGACAGAGCAACTTCTGAAGTCAGAGGGGGAGAGAAGAAAGCACTGTCGGGTTTCTGTGAGAAATTCAGACTGAGTGAAAACAAGCACTTACAAGCTCAGGGTTTCACTTTCCTTACCCGACACACGTACTGACTCTGTGGTCCTGGGGAAAATGTTTTGGAGCGGATGATGGTGCTACCCCTGACAAACTGAGTTTGGGGTGGATTTGCTGCTCTTTTGTCTTTCGGACGAACTACAGTTGAGGACTGTGCAAGGCTCTCTGTGTTGGTCTCTTTATCCACCTGAAAGACACACAGTGCAGTGTAAATGCCAGCTTTCCGTGTGCCCAGGACACACCCCCAGGGCTCTCTGACAGCCACCTGTGCCACATCTGCGCTTGCTGCATTCAAACCCAGACACTGTTTAGCCCTTCTCATGCAGGGTGTCCTGACACTTTGCTCCTGGAGCTCTGCTGCATTAACTGGATTGCTCCCTAAGGGCTCTGCATCCACTGATTGCTGTACAACACAATTGATTCCAACGGGCTTTGCCTGTGGATCCACACTTTGTGACCTGGCAATCCCACAGAGAACAGGTATGATTTTAAAGACCATTATCTTACTTGTTGTGCATCTGCAGCAAAGATCCAAATCGATGTACAGAGAGCTGTGTACAGCACACCCCTGTTTAACTACAGCTACATTCAAAATTAAACAAGGTCAAAACCACTGTCACATTAATGAAAACAGTTTTCATGAGCAGCAAAAAGAAGGCATGAAACGGTGCTGTACTAACTGTGGGACAAAATGGTCACTTAGAGTTATTAACAAAGATTTCAGGTAAATAAACATTTAATCATCCATGGTGAACTTGCAAGTAACTGCTGTAGCCTTGCTTAGCTCAGTAAGAACCCAGTCAGCTGAGCAATGGGAAGCTTAACTCATCTTTCTGTTCCAAAGGCCCCTGACTGTACCTTCACTGCTATCTCTGTGTGCAGCTGGGAATTCAGACTTTCTTCTGTTTCCCACAGCGATTTTCCAGCACAGAATTCTTCCTCCTCCTCTGCTTCATCTTCACTGATCTCATCCTGTTCTTCCAGATCAGGAACCTCTTCATCTTGCCTGAAAGAGACAGCTTTGTTATTGAACTGGCCTGTCATGGACAGTACTGCGGTGCAGGAGCAGGAGGTTACCTCCTGCAAGCTGCTGGACAGAAACACGTCCCCAGGGCAGCCAGATGTACCTGGCAGGCCCTGTAGCCACTGAGATTACACAAACAGAGGCTTAGGAAGGGACAGCTGAAACTGGAGAGAAGCTGCAGCAGAAGACAACGTTACGGCCAAAAACTCCATCCTGAACTGGCTTCAAAAGAAGCAAGATGAGGGTTCAGCCATGTGGTCTGAGATTAAGGCAAGTGCATCTTGAGGAGAGTTCTCAGGATGCCATTAATCTTAGTTAAAAACTGTTACTGGGCAAAACTGAAGCATTGTTTTAACACCCTTTTCAGCTCCACTGAACTCACAGCAGGCCTCTCCATCAATCCCATTGGTCAGGCTTGCTTTCTATTTCAAATGTTGGACTTCTTTAAGGAAATCTGAATCTGAACGATATAAAGAACAGCCACATTAAAATTCAAGCAAAGCCTTGCACCAACAGAGTGGAGTTTTCAGGGCATCCATAGAAGACTGTACAAATAACAAAATTAGCACAGTGCTACTGACAATTTTCAAAATTTATCAGCTTTGTTCTCATTTTCTAAGCACAACCTCCAGAACAGAAGAAACAGGATTTTTCACCAGAACAGAGAAAGAAGAAGCCTCCCACAGGTCAGTATCATCTGCTTTTTCCTCTGCACCCAAATGCTCTGATTACTCCACAACACGATGGTGGGATGCAACCTACCAGCTCTCTCCACTAGTTAAAGTGCTTCTGCTTTCCTCCAGTTTCTTCTCCACAGCTTCCAGTTCAACAGCTGTCTGCTCTAAGAGTGCTGAGACAGAGTCCTGAGGAGAGCAAGAGGCTTCTTGTGAAGAAATGACTCTCACAGACCGCAGAGTGCCCAAACTGTATGGTGAGAACAGCCCCAGAGCAGCCCCCAGCCCTGCTGCACACACAGAGCTCAGTGCAGCCCCCTGAGCACAGCTGGCCCAGCTCCCCCAGCGTGTGCAGGTGTGCAGCTCCAGGCTGAGCACCTTCTGTGCCCTGCATGTGCCAACTCTGTCTTGACTTGCCCAGCAAGTTCATGGCAGCAGTGGGAATGCCTTGTGGCTCACACATCACTTACACCACACCATGTACCACATCCTCAGCTTCCTGAGCAGCAGATTTCAGTAAGTATTTAGCCCAGGACAAGGGCATATCTGGAATCAACATGTTAATTACTTTGCTGCACTGAACATGTTCAAGTAGTAAATATAAACACACCAGCCTTCACTTCTCCTCTAACAGCCACACAAACCCTCTTACTAGTCCTGTTTAGAAGAGATTTGTTCAATTTAAGCAGTTGTTCTTACTGTTTTTTCAGTGCAGGGTACTTCAGAGTGGCTGTTTCCTTGTTTACTTTTCCTGTTTTGCTTCTGCTGATATTTATAACTAAGGAGGTTATACCAACGGGTTGATTTCTCTCCGGATCTGCATATTTCAGCAAGGCTAATTTGTGCTCCACCCTATTGAGAGCAAAACCACAGTTTTAGTGTAATACTAAAATGAACAACTACCACACCAGTCAGAAGAAATCATAGTGAAAATCCAGGACTGCGTGATTTCGGCAAATTTGACAAAAAGAAAGATTGCCTGTTTATCCCATTTCAACACCACTAGTAATGCTTTATGTTTCATTATTTTTAGCATTGTCAAGGGCTTCCAATCTAAGTAGCAAGTGTTTCACTACAGCTCCAGTGTACAAGAATCCAGAAGTATGAACAGTGACTGCAGCAGGGATAAATTACAGCCAGAGCTTCAAAGAAGAAGAGAAACGAACAGGAGAGGATGACTCCCTTGCAATAAATTTACAAGGCTGACAAAAATCACTGCCCAAACGCAGATGTTTCAGCTGTGTATATCCCATTTCTCTTCATCTGCCTTGTCATTTTTTACTGCATTACATTTAGTACAGAACCTGATGTATCCAAAACCAAAGTAATTGGTTCTCAGTTGCAACACTATAAATGTTTCCAAAAGGAAGAAAACTAGTTAGAGTTTGACATCAAATAATGAAGGAGAAATATCTAGTGGTCTGACAAGGTAGTTCTGTAACAAAATATTTATCTCATCATTGTTTTCCCTGATGAAAATTGTCATTGCAAAGAACGCTGTGGGGGAGAGAACATATAGCTAAAGATTATCAGGAAGGCTTTCACAGAAATTGCCATACCTCAAGAGTGTAACATCGTGTTTAATTAAAAAGAGGAAACAAACACAAAGTTATTAAAATAGAGCTGGATACTCACCAAACATTCTTCAAGGTGAGACTTATCTACAGTGCAAACATCGACTCTTAAAGTCTTCTGCCGTAAAGCCGGGTAGGAGATGGAAACCCAAAATACTTCATTGTACACAAGATTGTCTGAAGCTTCCAGCGGCCTCGTGCGGAACAGGCAGCTCGTGCTCTCCGAGCAGGGCAGGACAGCCACGCGAATGTTCCTGTGGGAACAGCACTGCGCTCAGGACTGCCCTACAGGTGTGCAGCTCCCCCCACAAATCCCTCAGGGAAAGTCATCCTAAGCACTGTGGACACTGCTGTCCTCTCCTATCCTTTGCAGTAGCAGTCAGCTGAGAAAAAAGGAACATCTCGTCACAGCATCAGAGATGTGAAGTGGCACGAGTTGCCACTGACTTCATCCTTCTGAGTCTTGTAATCAGACATCATAGGATCCTGTTTTACAGGGTTGTTTACATCTGTGCAATCTGTCACACTGCACACACCCTTCTGTAGGCAGGAACAGCAAAAATGAATCAAATTTTTGTCAGCTTATTAGCACACAGCAGAATTTAGAGACCTTGTGCTTGAATGAGTCTAGCAGTAGCTGCACATTTTCTCACCCCTGTGCAGGTGTCCAAGGAGTTCTGCAGCAAGACAAACTCCCCCTCCACTCAATGCAGGTGCTCGAGGCACTGCTACAATTAAGAACCTCACCAGCCAGTGCTAAATTCCAGGCAAGTCTTTTCCTAGCAAATACAGACCTTTGAGGAAGAAACTGCACCTCATTTCAGTTTACAGGTTTATTAGTTCATAAGTGTCACCACACAAAGTATAGAAATATTTCAGGAAGGGTAAATTTTTAAGAGTGTGAAAAATTGTAAGCCCAACTCACTTTCCTTCTCACTGGGATCCAACACAAACATACATATCAAGTGTGTTTATTTCACCCACTTACACTTTTTGATCTTGTTGTAACAGCAGTGCTGGAACATTACTCAGCTGGATGACCAGGATGGCAAATTGTTTATTTTTGTCATCGTATCTGAATTGGAAAGACATAGAAAAGCATTATTATTAGAGAAGTCTGCCTTGGACTCCATGAATGAGTATTCCACACAAACGATACTAAAAATTTACAAACAAGACAACACTATAGTGGGACCATGACTTGCCCATAGTTTAAAACAAAACCAGTTTCATATTACATGAAATTTTGCTACCAGAACATCCAGAACTTAAGAATTCAGAAACAATGGACTGTAGATTTGACCTAACACACATAGCTGTTCCTGGGGTCTACTTAAATTGCTGCATTGTAGCCACATTTTTTTGAGAGGCCTTAATGGCTGCAATATAGAAAAGTTACAAGGAAAAATATTTGAAGTACAACAGTGAGGATGTTATGAGTAACCTTTTACTTTGGATGGCCATGACAAACGAGTTTTGTACTACTTCTTTTCCTCAAATCCCACATAACTTCCAAAAAGCCATTCAAGGAGGATGCCTCTGTGCCTGCCTTCCAACACCTTACCCACTTCTGTGGGAGCCACGTGAGGTCAGGGACTGTGACTGCCACTTATTCTCAGCAGTTTTCCCCACCCAAGCTGCACACTTAAGGATTCTGCAATCCAGCCAAAGGCTTTCTGCAGCCCAGCACTGCCAGTGCTCCTATTGCTGGTTTGCACCCTCGTAGCACAGTATCACCAGCTGATTTCCACTGACATGAAAGAGGGCAACTGGGCCAAGAACCTCCTGGAGTCAAGTGTAATTCTTAATTACACTAAAAAAGGGCATTAGTTAGTCAATACTAATAGGACAGGATAAGAAAACAGCACAGAAAGCACTATCTTTAAAATCCCATTTATCATTCTTTCCATTGGAAGGCAAATCCAGTAAAATATGTTGCACATACCTCATTGCAATTTGCACTTTGGCTGTTCCAACTGCTTCTGTATCATCACTGTCAAACACCATCACTTCTGACACACATGGTCTGAAAGGAATCAACGACAATTAAGGATTTGATTTGCCTCTTATTGAAGTGTTTGCATTTAGGTGATACAAGATCTTTTCCCTTCCATTCAGGGTTGGGTATATGGATTTTGTAAAATTAGCAGCTAAAAGAAAGCCCATTTAAGAAGTAAGTGCAATCAGCCTTAGAGGTATGTATTACAGTGCTTATCAGCAGAAAGTCATATGTCTTCCCTATTCACTGCCAAAAGAAAAAAAAAGCCACACAAAAGACTGCAAAAATAAGGCAGTGGGGGATTTTTAAAGGGTTCCCTTGACTGGTTTTTAGTAAAAACGGCTGACTGCCCAGAAAGAGAAATACGACTTAACAACTGCAATCCTGTCCTGCATCATGACAGCAAAAATTCTCAACTTTTATTAGATTTAAGTAATTCCTTTGTTTCTTTAAGCAATCAAACTTTCTTAAGCACATTCAAAGTGACAGAGTACACTGACTGGCCTTGCTGGAAACAGCTATTCTGCATCATTTCCCTCCCAATGTATTCTTCCTCCCAAGTTTTATGCACTGAAAGTCCCCAAAACTACATTCATTGTCTAATTGACTCAAGAGGCTATGCTGTAGCACATGAAAACAGGATTAGCATTCTTCTCTTCTTAGTGTTTTCCATATTACTGCTTAGCACTCTCTTGCATTTCGTTACATCTCAGCTGCAGAGGGTGGCTCATCCCACCCTCACCACTTGGACAGGCCCCAAAATGGCACTGTGGGCACCACACAGGTTGGTAAGCTGATAACCCAAGCAACACTAACTCACATCAGACATGTGAGTGTGCATGGGATGCTTCCTGTGATTGTCCCACTCCCCTCTCCCCAGAGCTCCCTACCCCACTGAGGGGACACAGGGGCCCTGGGACACCCAACTGTCTGACTGCTTGAGCCCAGGAGCTCTAATTTACAGAAGCATTGCACTCCCTTGTCAAAGTGAATTGTGCTGTAAACATAAAAATTACCCATTTACCTAGAGAATTAATGAAGATAATTAATGAATGGGGGGAATCTCAGATGAGCCGTTTTTCACCTTTACAGTCATGTTTTGCAACTAACAACCCTATAGTTCACCTCAGTGCTAATAAAAACAGTAGGAGAAACCACGTTAGATGCAGCCAAACCAGGTACCAATAAGATCAGTACCTTCCAGTGAACTTTTCGACAAAGCCCCCACAGACAATCCAGAAAGCCAGCAAGAGCAGCAACTCGCAGCTGTGCCCTTAGCAGGAGAAGTCCTGCAGGCATCACATCCTGCTCTTGCCCCAAGCACTTGGGAACTGCATCACAGCACGTGCACATCCATGAGGCAGTTCAAGGTGCTTCTGCTCTCTTCCTTAATCATCCCAAAGTCCTCTCCTGCTGACTGAGGGCTGTCACTGACTGAGAGGAGGGCAGCTTTACACCTGCCAGATGGCTCCGCTTCCCCCGCCAAGGCAGCAGCCACAGCTTACCAGCACCTTCACAAACAGGCCAGCTGTTCAAATAGCTCTCTGTGAGCTTGCTTCCAGCTACTTCTATTATGGGAAGCATCGGTCATTCTGATAATCAAATTCAACCTGCTCATAGTTTTTTCAGAAGTCTTAAGAAACCTGAGACTGAGAACTTTAGCCACCGAATTACAAAAAAAAAAGGTCATAACCAGCAGTATTCTTGCTGACTTTTGTGCAAAGCTGAGTCATTGGTTTCACCCTGGAGAGAGAGACCTGATGTCTACCTTTGTACAGACGCCTCGTACACGCCGCTATCTCCAGCAACAGATTCATCAGACACTGCAGCTGACACACCCGCCACCTTCAGCGCCGGCCCTCCGGCTGTATTTATACCTATCAGAAAAGCACAGAGGAAAACCAAAAGCAGGTGTTAATGAAAACAAACTGTCTGGATAAGAAGCAGCTTTTCTTCTTATCTTCCCCTTGAATTGCATTTTTTTCCCCACCCATGTATTGTTAAGCAACAGCACATTTCTGAAGCAGAGAGGACACAGGTAGGATGGGCTGAGCTCAAAAGTGGCCATGAAGTGAGGGAATGTGCCCAACTGCCCTGGAGAACAAAAAGTCTTGGAAAAAGGGGAGGAACAGTCTGCGTGGTGGAGGTGAGAGACGGTTTCATTGCACATTCAATGCCCATTTAATCCCTGGGCCCTGCAGCAGTGCGAAGGCTGAGAACACACGAGTTGTGCCAAGTGTGTTACAGCTGCCTGCCCAACACCTCCCTGGGCACGGGCAGGCAATGCCAGGACAGGCTTCCAAAGCCCTGGGAAGGCAGGGAGGTACTCATGACATGATGGGCAATGTTCAGAAGCAGCAGGACTTCTAAATTCTAGTGAACTTATAAATATGAACCAATAAACCAGCTCCGACTGCAAGGCACCCTTAGGCAGGTAGCAGTTGTTCTGCTCCCAGCCACCCAGAGAACAGTGGCTGGACAAGCACTGCTGACCAGGCTCTGGCCAGCTGTGGATCATGTGGAGCTGCATATCCCACCCGGAGAGCCTATACCAAGTTTAGCTTCAAGAGGGGAACAGCGAATAAAACATCAACTGCCTACCCCCAAACTCAAAAGGTTTGTGTACACAGGACAAAAGATAGGTCCAGAAAGACCAGGTTAACTAGCTGAACATGGAGAGAAAGAGAGGTTATAGGATTTAAAAGAGCAGTCATGTGCAGGAATACAGGGAAAAGGAGATAGGGAAGAGAAACCAAAGAAGGTGAAGCAAGGAGTTTTGCACAGAGGTGTTATCTCACATAAATTTCTTATGCTACAAAACAGGGAAAGGTTCTCCCTGGAAACCTGCAAATTCTGCATCTTTCCACTTGAACATTTCTGTGGAGAGGAGCTGCAGCCAAGAGTCTGAAGAACTCCATCTGCCAGCGTGGCTAACGGGTGCTGGGCCGTACCCAGCTCTTGGCTCTCCTCCTCTGTCAGGGATGTGGGAGACCTGCTCCAAGAGTGAGGAGGTGCCATGTGTCACCCTGGGAGCAGCTGGAACCCCACAGCAGCAGAGCAATACACTCCTCTCCAAGGGGCTTTTGTTTTTCAGAAGTGGTCCTTCTTTCTCATAGACCTAGAAAAGCACATGCCCCCAAACCAATACATGGTTTCCAATGCATATTTTCTTTATTACAAAGAAAGTTTGGGTTTTGGTTGCTTTTCTGGGGTTTGACTTTGTTTTTTCAGATTTTTTTTTTGTGTTGTTTTCTTCACAGTCTCACAAAGCCACTTAAAGAATTAAAACCAGCTTTGAATAAACTGGTGGGTAGTGTGCAAGGGTTATGGAATACAATAACGACTTGTAAGGACAGAAGGATTTGTAAGCCAGCAGTAGAGGGTGCTAAAGGTAACCCCAATGCTTGGAGACACCTGTGCCATTTGGGCCCCTTTATCCACAGATTTTTTGACACTACCACCAAATGGCATTTCTCATCTTGGTACTCCCATGGAACCACTGGACAGAAACAGAATGTCCAGACCTTTTCCCCATAGACCAATTCACATGAATAGAAAGGCAACCTGTAACACAATGTATCAGTCATTAACTGAAACAAATGGATCCATTTAATGCTGGCATTCCCAGTTTAATCCATCCTCCCTCCTGCCGCGTGCCAGGGCCAGGTCCCTGCAGCGCTCTGGATCATAGGCTGTGCTGGAGGTATGTGGGCAGGGTCAAAACTTCTTTCCTCAATGCTGCTTCGTACCTCCTAGTCCATGGCTTTAACAGGAGAATAACTTCGTCCCCACTGGCTGGCTTCCTAAATCCAGTTCTTTGAGTTCTACGCACCAAGGGCTGCGTGGGGAATCCCTTTACACGGGACTTGCTCACTGGGAAAGGCACTGCGGGTTGGCCTCCACACACCAAACCTCTCTTTCTCCTCAGTTCCCAATGCCATGTAGTCATTTCAGCCCAGAAATCCTCATCCTTGACCACCTCCCCCGAGCACCTCGGGGCCAAGGGGGTGAATACAGAAAGTGCACAACAATGCAGTGAGTTCTATACAGCAGAGTGCTAAAGTGTAAGGCTGAATAAAGATGAATGGTTCCCTGACAACAGTTCCAGCCATCCCTTTCCTTACTGGTTTTGCAAAGGACTTGGAAATCTCACCCTTTCATGCAGCTAATTAACACAAAATTTGGACTTTCAGTTTCTAGCCTTAAGTCTCTGAAGAGGTATCACACTAATAAGAAAGTTTATGGAAGAGTTCACTATACCTCCATTTTTCCAAGCAGGTAGATAACACTACCTGTGTTTTTTCACCTTTTTTTTTCACTCATATGAAGAATTTGATGTTTGCTCTTCTCTTCCTGCCATTTTCCCTTCTATGAGCCTTGAGGAGCCATGTCATGCACTGTCCTCACATGCAGACCCTTTAATCAGAGAATGCTGGACTCTGCCAGATTGCAGGTTTTGCTATTAGTTTCCCCTGAATTACTCAGGTATTCTTCAGGTCTTGAAGGTGGCAGAGGTTCTGCTCTAACAGAAAGCAGCAGTAAAGCCCTCAGATACATTGTTCAGCTCTGCTTACAGGACATGTGAGTGTGCTTTGCCCAGGACTGACCACCCCAGAGCCAGCCCTGCATTTCGGGTGTTACACTGAACCCCCCACCCCCAAAATGCCTGAGGAGTAAAATCTCATCTCGTTATTGCCCTGAAATAAACTACTTATGGTGATTATTTTGTCTGCTGACTGGCTAACAGCAGTAATCACTTAATCTGCTTAACACCTGAGCTTTCACTTTAACAGCCTTGGCAAAGCTTGAAGAGCTAAAAAGGTTAAAACTAATCAGCGCCCAGTTCTAATAAGAATAATTACTGTTTCCTACTCAAATGCATAATACCTCTTGCTTGTAGGAAAATGGTAGCTCAAAGGGGAAGATTTGCACTTGTGTTTTTCACTGTGTTTTAAATAGTGTCAGCCTTCTTAATGCAGAAGGCGGTGATAACATGGTACTAGTTTCCTTTATTCACACAGGCTGTTCAATAATCCTACGAAAAACAGAAACAAACTGTGCTGCTGGTTCATAGGGCTATAGCTTGCAATTTTATATTGCCTTTAAAGCTCTTCCTCACTGCAGCTACAAATCCAGTCCTTTCACTCATTGGATTTAACCCAACTTCAGTCACAAGGGCTTCAGACAGGCCCTAGCACTGTGCCCTGGCTGTGCCAACTGCTTTCCATCCGCTTCAGCCCATCCATTCCAAGAAAGGATGAACCCTTCCCACCCACCAACAAGCCATATGCATAGATGAGAACATCCACTATCTCTAAATGTCTTATTTTATCATGCTCACAATCTAAACACGTTTTTGTTGCTAAGAGACCAAAACAGCAGAATTCAAGCACAGCCTTGACATGTCTGCTCAGCTGAAATTAATAAATTCATTGCCACTGATTACTGGGAACCAGAGCAGGATCTTATGCATACCGAGGTGGTGGGGAAGGATTATTATTACTATAATTTGTTAACTATTAAGCTAAATGGCTTTTCCAGCCCTCCTCAAAAGGTTAGTCAAAAACTTTGCATCAGTATGCCACTCTGTGTCTCCCAGACCCAAAACAAAAGATGACATTCTGAATAGATTAGTGCCAAATCAAACCACGAATCCCACCACGACCATTTATGTTTGCACATGAAATCCCTGTGATTTGTGTACACATGCATCTGTGTACAATAAAAACACACCTAAATCAGTCTCCTGCAAGACTCATTAGATCAGTATTTTTCGTGTACAAATTAAAATACCAACCCTCCCTCCCAAACAAGACAGAACACAGAGTTGAAAACACTTTTCAACATAAAGATAACAAGCTGACAGACAGCTTCTGAAACACTTGCTTCTCAATGCTTTGTGAACTGCATTAAATATAAATGCATGCAGTGCATGCAAATCTTTTCTTACCATACCTTGACCCAGATGTTTATCTCCTGCTCGAGGCTCTTCCAGTCGAAAGTTGCCACTCCCAGTGTTTAGGGTGAGTTCTGACAGATTTGCACTTATCTCTGCATCATCAAAATCCATATGGCTTGAAAAGGCATCACCACTTAGGAGTGGGTCTATCACCAGTGGAGAGCAAGGTGGGGATGGAGAAGAGAGAGATGACCTTGGGGACAGTGATGTCATGGATTTGGGAGTACCAGACAAGGACCTCAGAGCCTGCATGCGACTCGTGGTATCTGCTTTTTGAGTTTTTGCTACTTCATTCTCGTGAATAGTGGTGATACAGCCTGATGGCCTAAACCCAGTGGCTCCTTCTAAGAGCAAGTCAAGCTTGTTTTGATATTCCGAGTCCCACTGCTCCAACTGCTCCAGGTGTTCGTAGTAGAGATCAGTGAAACTGGCTGAGGTGGATGAATCCTGGCTGGAGGTGGCAAGAGATCCTCTGCTAGATGCAAGAGAACCAGGGCTGCTGCTCGAGGAGAGGGAAAGCATGCTGGTGGAGAGACTGAAGGAAACAAGTCAGAAAACCATGACACTGTATCTTCTGATTTCTCATGAACACACTGCAATGTCACCACATCTCTAAGCCCACAGGGTGTTGCTTTGTTAGCTCAGGCCACACGCATTAGTCCCCAGAGCAATCCAGAACCACAGTCTACACAGCAGAAACAGTGGGTCACTGCTCAATAAAACAGTACCAATCATACACATTTTTCTACTCACCATATCAAACTCTTAGGAGCCCTTGTTTAGCCAAAACAACTCTAGTGAACAGTTTCAAGCCAATTAAAATTAGTGACATCCCCCTCCTCCCACATCTCTCTGGAAAGTATCTATGGCTCCTGTTAATCTCCAAAGCAGACCACAAAAACCAGCAAGGCCCATGCAAGAAGATGAAGTTATTGCAATGAACTGTCTGACCATATGGAAATTTTCTTCCATTTGCTTCAATCTTGGACCCGCAGCCAAAAGGCAATATCACAGCTGCCTGGAACTGGCCCTCAGAGATCGCAACAGCCAGCAGTTCCCAGCAAGCTGGCAGGATTTATCCATGTGAAAGACTGCTACATGGAATCCAGGGCCAAGAGAACAAGGGAGAAAGTTGGGACTGGGCTGTGAAATCAATTCACACACCTTATTTATCCCTAGAGTTCTAGGTTCAGAGCATAACTGACAACAAAATTAATTTTAAGAAGGTGCTGAATAGAAGTCTGTTCAGATGAGAGAGTCCAGACACCACAGCACAGTTTTCTGCTCAGGAGACCCAGCAAGTATTCCAGTAGTGACCACAATATGTACCATCTGTACAAACTCCATTTAAACCAACACTCCTGCTCTGCATATTGAAGACCTTGGTCATTAGTGACCCTCACTTCAGATAGGGATGAGCTATTGAAAAATTTCTGAATATGTGTAAGTGGCTTAAGTTGCCCCACTGAAAAACAGTGATATATTAATAAGCCTAATAATCCCTTATTTATTATTTATAGGGTAAAAGCTGGAAACTACATTTGTATAATTATGCCCATGGCCTTATG
Organism: Gymnorhina tibicen; assembly: GCA_013399875.1. Lineage (NCBI taxonomy): Eukaryota > Metazoa > Chordata > Aves > Passeriformes > Artamidae > Gymnorhina > Gymnorhina tibicen. The sequence continues at coordinate 878,453 of VXAZ01003899.1, forward strand.
AGAAAAAGGCAAGTATGCTGTATTTATTTAATTTTGGCAGAAAACATCTTCTGCATTTGTATGACAGATGTGCACTGGATCACATTTGTCCAAAAAAGCTTCTGATAGATGTTTTTGCATATTGGCAGTATATAACATCTGTTGAAGCCTAATGAATTTACAGCTTTTCAGTGTACTTTACCATGAAAAGGGAGGGGTTTTAAATTAATCTTTTCCCTATCAACAAACTGGGCTTACCTTCCTTTTGTGCATGCCTTTGAATGCCAGACATTTTGCATTATGGGGTTAATAACAAACACTTATTCTTATGAAGGAGCATGCCAAGAACACTGGGCACATGGTTAGGAAGAAATTAGTTTCACATGCTTCTTGGTCACCTCAAAAGATCCCTAATCAGCTAGGTGAAATGAAAATATGATGCATTTCCACTGCATAAAAGCCTCACAGATAGCTATTCTCCATGCTGGCTTATTTACATGTCAGTCTTGCACTATGATTTCTTTCCAGTCTTTTCGGTGTCATCTTCACAAAATGAAACAGAATCCAAGTGGAGCAGAAGCTACAAACAGAGTAAATTCAGTACACACTGGTAGGAAAAAATCTCGTCCAAGCAAAAACCCCACCAAACTTTCTTGCTATCAGAATGATAAAAATATAGTTTTTGCAAAACGATTTGGCCTTACTGCCTGCAGTCATGCATTAGTCTGGAAATAGCAATCCTGTGTTCTTCCAAAACTACAGCCTGAACTAGAAGCCATTCTTTACACCATATGAACCACAACAGATGCAGGGATATCTCTATATATTGTCCACATTGCAAGCAACAGCACGCTCGGAATTAGAGAAATATTATCATTTGTACAGTAACGTGTAATTGCATTAGTAAGATTCACTCCACTTGCTGTGTGTTAAGCTGTCTTTAACATATTTTAATAATGTAATACTTCAGTAATTCAGACTTCAGTGAAAAAATCTCAGCTATCCCTAGTCACCTAAATGTTACTGAAATAGAAGGGACTGTGCAAACTCCTGTTGTGAGAGAGAGGCACCACCACGAGGTTGCTCAGCCCATTGAAAAGCACCCATCCAAACCAACGTATGATCCTAAGGCTTCTCCTTCCACTGACTACACAGGGGCCTTAGGTCACTGCTGGAACTGAAAGGCCTTTTAGCCCTCTCAGTTGGGAGCTGGAGTTGTTAGCAGAGAAAGGCAGTGGCACAGTGTGCAGCAAAAGCACCCACAGCTTCTGGAAAGGGCCACCTACCTCTTCAGCTGGGTGTGCAACATGGCAACCAAGCGTGTGGTTTCCTCCAGCTCTCGGACAAGCTGATTTCTTTTGCTGTTCAACTTCAATCTAAGAGAAGATCGAAGAAAGAGATGAGCTAAAGCAGCATTTACTATTTTAAATGAGGAGTAAAGGAAAAATCTACTTTTTTTTGCTGTGAAATCCTACAAAAGTTGATAGAAATACACAGGACAGAATTTGGTCAAGCTGTAGGTGCTTACCAACTTCAGAAACTTTTAAAATGCAGAACTCAATCCTGAAAACATTTACAACAGGAGAAAGTAACTACAGCCAGTACCATAAAAGTTAATGTCTCTAAGATCAGGCCTCAACAGAGTTGGGCAGATTTTGCTCACTATACACTATTGCATTCCTGCAGTTACTGTGCTAATAAAAAAATAAATGTCTTCATTTCCTTTCACTAAAGTCTATGGATGATTAAGGGTTACTTGATTTAGTTATTAACCATCCCATTACAGCTTTACATTACTGGCTTTAACAACATGTCAGCTTTATTTCCCACCTGAATTGGTTTGAGACAAACACGTGCACTTGGGGGCTCACACCCTAACTGAATGGGCCTCTGGACACAAAATTCTTCTCCATAAATGTGTTATTTCTTTGGCACTCTAGAATGTGACCATATTCCCAAAAGTCCCAAATGAATGTGTTCACCTTATGGCAAGACCAGAAACATTTGTCAAACCACAGATACTTCAGGCAGGTTAAAAGTCTCACGGCCAAGACATTTACATTTTTTCCAGCATGATAAAACCATGAAAAGCCTACGTAGAAAACTGGTGTCATCTGGACACTGACCATGTAGAAAAAATGAAAATACAGAGCCAAAGAGAGAGTGAATGCCGTGTGCCTATTCCATACATGTTCAAGAGACTGCAGCTACCAGAAACACTGCTGAGCCATCCACATTAACACATCCAGACTGTAAAACACCTGTAGGCAATGCCTAATGCAGTATTCATCCTCACTGTACATTCCCGTGAGATCTCCCCCTGCAACACAGGTAAAATTAGGGAAGAAAGTTGGCATTTTTTTCAGCTAGTTTAGATTCACAGGATATTCCCTGCAAGCCCCACAGCCCTGTCAAATACCAGATCCTACAGGAATCACATACAAGGATGCTCAGAACAAACAGCAAATTTAAAAAATTTTAAATTCCATCTGCTGACATTTACCAAGGCCCAGACTGCACAGCAAGTGTAGAGGCTGCTGTGAGGTGCTGGCTGCATACAGAAATGTTACACTACACTAACACTACTCTGGGCTATTTCCAGCATTTTTTACATTCCCATAAAGGATCCATTGCAGGAACAGCAACCCTTCCCCACAGGGCCACTAAGACTTGCAGATGGGTTGTTTGGGAGATGATTTCAGAAGCCTTCCGAGTAGAGTGTCCTGGGAATGCGAGGGCACTGCTGTGGGCAGTCAGCCAGGGGATGCTGGTGCTTGCTCCCAATTACCTCTTGTCCATCAAGGCACTGCCCTGTGCCCACTAACCTACCTCTCAGTGAGAGCTTTGCTCTGAGTGTCTCTGGCAGCCTGAAGGTCTTCCTCCAGGCGCCTCCTCTCTGTCTCCAGTCTCTCCACCTCTCCTCGAGTCCATTTTCTGGGGCTAATAAATCGCATTTCTTTCAAGAGCTCCTCCTTCTCATTAATCAGTATCAGACGATCCCGCTCAGAGTCCAGCACGCCAGGCCAGGCCTCGCTGTCAAGCTTAGCCAGTTGGATTTTCAGGTTTGCTATTCTGCAGGGGGAAAAGAAACCCAGTTATTCCCTGAGGAGTGCCTGATCTCCTGCTCCAGACACACAAAGGTGCACCACCACCAACCACATCTTCCACTGCCCTGAGGAAGGCTCTTAGCTCTGGGACAACCACCCTCATGTGCCCTTACCAAAACGGTGTCAAGTGACAGCACCCCGAGATGTGGACATGCAGAATGGTATTTTAATTCAGGTTTGTTCACAATGGAATATGAAGTTTCTAGCTAATACGCAGTGTCCACCAGTCAGGGAGAAATACAACAAAAATTCTGGATCTCAGAAAAAGCAATCAGATATACTACAGGTATTTCATGTGCATTACAGCTATGACCTCAGAGTAGTTTGTGTGGAGGGTAGGATGTGGCAATTTCCTACTCTTTAATTACTTTTATGGAAAATAACTGTGTACTCCTCATATATGATTCAGATAAAGATCAGTGGTTAGTCAAAAGCTTAGAAAAACTCTTTTTTGTCTTTACAACAAGGAAGTTAATCATATCTCCATGCTGCTACTGCAGGACTCCACCTGTTGACTCAACAGTAAGCATTTTGGACACATTAAGGAGCTACACTACTTCTGGTGCAACCTGCACTTGCGGATGTGAAGAGCTGGAGAGGCAATGTGATCCTACCAAAATCCAGAGCTGCTTATTTGCATCAGAATCAAAGCCTATTTTCATTAGAGGTATCATTCCACATTTCAGTTCAAAGCCTGTATCACCAGTCCTTCAGCACCACACCACATCAGCTCAGGCAGGAAGATAATAAGACTAAAGAAGATAAGACTTAAAGCAACAGCAGTACAGATGTAGAATTTAGCAAGAGCTTTGATTGACAGCGGAGGAGAGCACAGCTTGTGGCAGGTAAGGAGGCTGCTCACTCCAAATATCTGCCCATTCCCAATTTCCCAAATATCTGAACTGCTCAGTTAGGTCCACAAATGGTCAGCTTTGCAATGCAACAAACAGAGAGAAGCAGAAAACCAGCAGTAGGTCAGGATACAGAACCAAGGGCAGTAATGTTAGACTTCCCAAAGGAAGCTGCCTCCTTCGCACTCACTGACCTACAACTGTTCAAGACCTGACAGGCTGATCATGGTAGTTTGATGAGAAACAATAGTACAGATAAAGCTGAATAAGAATTACCAAGGACTTGTGTTTCTGAACTGACACAATCCAAAAAATCAAGTGGGAAGCAGGGAATGGGAAGGGAGGAATGGGCTGGGGTGAAAAAAATTTGAAAAGCTTAGAAGGCCAACAAGGAGAAAAAGTATTTTGTAAGATATTTGCAAAAATAGTTCACCTGACTGACCATCAGAGAGTCAAGGCATATGTGCCCCTTCATGTGACGAACTCAGGTTAATCCCTCACTCGGGTTTAGTAAATACATAAGAAATGGAAGTGACATGTAAAATGAATGTCCATTATGCATCTCTCTTTGAAGAGGGCTTTGTGATCTGGTGACAAGTTACTGGACTTGTCAGGCACAGCAAATAGCTGCAGGTACTGTTCTGGATTCATCTCTCTAGAATTTGGTTTATGCTGCAGAAGTGCAGAGGACGGTGTGTGCTTCCTCCAGCAAACCAGCACACAGAGCAAATTCAGTGACAACCAGCAAAATCCAAGTGTAAGGAGTAAGCAATAAGATGCAGATCTGGGCAGCAGCAGCTACCACGCTCCTGAATGGTCCTGAAGAATAAAGCTTTGTCTTCCAAGCTCCAGAGGCCAAGAGGAACTCGAGCTGTGAGAGAGCCTGTGAAGGATTAGGCTCACACACACTGACCTGCCTCCACCAGCACAGGAGACAGACTAGACATCACCTTTCTGAAGAGAAGCATCACTTTCTGTAAACCCACTTCCCACAGCAGGTTGCTTACTCCAATTAAAGTTCCATAACTGATAGATATTCAGCTCAACTATTTTTAGGTCGTCTTAAGAGCTGTTTTGTTTTTGAGTGCCTGATTAAGTGCAATACTGTGCTCCAACAAAGAATTAACAGTGGCATTAATTCATAATCCAAGAATTCCTCTGTGCATTTTGAAGGGATATGAGTCTAAGAGGATTGGCTGGCATAAATCTGATCACTTCTGGCATACATTTGCATGCTTATGGCTTTTTCCACTGGAATTTGTTCTCTATGCATTTCCGAGTCTAAAAGCTTTGTTAAACTAACCTCCAGTTTTACCTTTGGTACACGATCATTATTTTTCCCCTTCTCAGCTAAAAGGAGGTTTATTATTGTATTTTTCCAATAAAATAGCACCATTACAAAAGAAACATGTTGCAGAAGGTCTGCACTTGGTTGAACACTCCAGCCCTTCAGCATTCACTGCCTGAGTCTGAACTGCACCACTGCTGAGCCAGGCTGGGCTTGCAGTGCTGGGCTCAGGTCCCACCACCTTTCTGAATGGTCTCCAGACTGAACAAATACAGGACAGGAAGCTCAAGTTCTATTTAACTGTTCTCCTTCTACCTAGAAAAAGCAGTTAGATGATTTATTCATTGTCATAACAAGTCTCTTTTTTGTTAATTAGGGAAAGTTAGTACTTTCTATTGTTATGCAACACAGGCATAGCACATAAAACTTTTAGTCTCTCTGGAGATCGTTCAGAGCACATGCAACTCCACAGGAGCATACACGAAGATGTGTATCTACAACCAGTAATTAACAATCCTGTATCAGATAAGCTTCTGTTCTAGAGAAGAAAAAACACAAACGAAGTGGGAGGTGTGGTTTAAAAACTGACCAGTCAAATACCCACCATTGTCGTAATGCTGCTTAACGTGACATTAAAATATTTCATTTTAGGAGATTAAAAAAACATGCTTCTAAAATCCCTGACTTACCACCAGTCACACAGAACCCAAGCTGAAAGTTTAACTGCTGAAGAAATCAGAACAGTGCAGGGTGCGAGTGCTACACAGCTGAGTTACTGCTACGTGTCTGAAATTGTACAACATAGTTTAGTTGCATCTCTGATTACATTTATGCTGCAGCAGCTATCCTCCTTGCTGAGATGTAGCAATGACAACCTTTTTGACGTGATACCCATTATCAGTTTTGAATATAATTAAGCCAAAGGTTTGTCACTGTAGCTGCCCTGCATCCTTTTTTGCGGGTTTTACATTATGTGCTCTAGGGGTCTGTTGTCTCCCTGAGCTGTGACAGGAAAGGACGTGGTGGTGGGGAGGGGCACTGGGTCCCGGCAGTTCTGGTGTGGTGATATTCACCTACATCTGGGCTTTCAGTCTGGCCCACAGCGATGGTGCAAACAGTGTCTGCCAGAGCCTGCTTTCAAAAGCGCCAGCCCCTTACAGACTTAGTAGTTCTACACTAATTAATACTGGGACCATCTTGATTTCAAGCCTGAAGTTTCACCTTTCCAGATACTGCAGAGCTAATAAAACATATGTATTTCCATCACTTGGTTCCTTCACAGTACGTGCGTGGGCAAAATACTTAGTCTTCTATTGTGTTTTTGGAACATTTTAATGCTGCTGTGAGGACAGGAAACACTTCTAAAATCACAAGGAAGAATTTTCACAGGAACAGAAGGTTCCTTGTGAGTCACTATATCCATAGCATTGTTCCAGCTTTAAACCAATCGAGGTATTTGTTTCTGCAGCTCCTACTAAATACTGTGCCAAAACCACAGTGCTCTGATAGCTAGAGATCTTTTCATTTTAGCATCAACTATTCATGTCCATTTAGATCCATCTTTCCTCATGATAACATTTTTTAAACTTTGAGAAAAACCTAAAGATAACCTAAGACAAACATGGGGTATGAGCAGCAAGTATTCTTTAACTGCCAGGTGTGTTGTATGCCCCTCATTATCACTTCAAATGAACTACTGTGCTGTCTTTATAAAGTTCTCTCTGTTCATAAAGAGCATCTTAAATATGTTCTCAGGCTTGTCACTATTCACTTGTCCCTCCTTGGAAAAGATACAGGATAAAGTAAGAGTATTCCTCTTCAATCGGAATATGTAAAGTCAGTGTGAATTGAATTGCAGCCTTCAGCAAAGCTTAAAAGTAAAAAGCAATTTTAACACTGCCAAACTAACCGCTGCATCCGAAGGAAGGATATTTTTAATGTTGCTTTAAGAACTCAGTGAATGATTTGAATGTCAAGGTAGTTTGGCAAATCTTGGACTGGCAAAATAAACAGTTCTGATAAAATTGCTCCACCTACAAAGAGAAGTGTAAATTCGTGTCAAAAGCAGCTGGGCACACAGTCTTTGACAACTGCCACAGACACAGACCAAATTTTATGCCACTGAGAAACATGGCCTACTGGCCATGCCAATACACCAAAATGAGAGCATCAGGAGTAACCTCAGCCCTAAGGCTCTTATTTCTAACCAGAGACTGGAGAAGAAGCCTTCTCTTTGCATATATCCCAAGCACAGATTGTACCATGCATCTGAACTTTGTTATTCTGGAGTTGCAAAGTCCCTCTAGAGCAGTTAAAAGTGAAGAAAGAAGTCACTCCCAGAAATGGTTACATCACTGAACAAAGACTAGGCCAGCCAAAGTCTAAGTAATAATTCTTGGTGGTTTTTCATTTAACTACGCTGTTGTGTTAGGTATTATCTATTAAAAAGTAAATCCTGGAAAGCTTTTGCTTAAATTGGCCTGTTAAGGAGATAGAATTTTTTTTTAAATCTATTCTTCATTTATCTGAGATCAGAGGACAAAGGTGAAAACTTACATTCTTACAGATAAGCTCTGTAACTGCAGCCATTGACCATATTTTGATGTAAGGTGTTAACACAATATACATTTCTCCTTATCACACTTAGGCATGCAAACATTCATTCATTTCAAATAAGGTAAGGAGATGCCTTGCAGTGCAGTCTCCTTATTAGGAATGGGGAAGCATTGGCAACAGGTAGCAGAACCACTTATGTCCCCATAGGTGTGGCCAGACTGAATTCTTTAAGTATTAGTCACGCCTTAGTAATTTCTAGGATGGTTATTTATTTCTTGAAAGATAACGCTGGCCCAAAAAGCCTATTGTCCCACTGGCTCAAAAATTACCATATTTACATAGCAGTAATGCTTGGGTCTCAGTCTGGTGGCACCTCTTGTAGTGAAACATCCTCAGAATGAGCCGTGTGACAACCAAAAGGAGCAACGGGCCAAAGAATTACCTTCTCTTTGCCTCTTCATACTGCAGCCGTAATCGCACCTTCTCGGCCAGCTGGTTACTGCTGCTGGCAATAAACTGAGACACAAAACATCAAATCAGCAACTTAGGAACCACTCCTCTTTTGGTATTTCCTTTACACTGTTACAAGTGACACTCGATCTTGTCAAAGCTTCCTAGCTAAACCAATCACAGAACAGGAGCATACTGCATTTGACAACATTCTTCATGATTTCTTCAAATACTTAAACCCCAACAAGATTCAAAGGCCTTTTCTGGCCTAGAAAGAAGAGAAAATCCATCACATCTGTTTTGGGCTTTTATTTCTGTGCACACACAAATACCTTTGCAATCCTTCTTCTTAAGTGCTCTTTGCATCCCTAAGTGCTGCATTGCATTTTGGCTTGGATGATGTCTTGCTTTGGCTGTAAAGTCTTAAAGACAAGGGACATCCCATCATGCCCAAATCTGCAGATCTTTACTAACATGTGTGGCCCTGACTGAAAGTGGCTGCAAACATTTAATAAAGTTTCACAGGAGAGGCTCTGTGCTGTCCTGTGAGAAATAAGATGCACCCCCAGCACTGATCAAGTGCTTGCTGAGGCTGGGACCAACCTGAGACTTCTGATCTCCTTGCAGGTGTGGGACTGTAGGTTTATGAACACTACAACTTCGGGGGCATCAAAAGCCCCCACATAAGCTGCTGTTCTCACTTGTAACCCAAAGAAAGCCAAACACTCTTCGGGAAAGAGTCCTCATTTGAGCTTAGCCCATATAGACCTGCTGAATGTTTCTTGTCTCGTAACTTATCATTGCTATAAAGAGCTAAGGGAATATTTGCATCACAAGAAGCTACACCTACAGGCAAAATCAAACTTCCTTTCCTTTTATTCCCACCTGGGTTGCTCTGATAGAGACAGTGGGGGGAAACATCAGGTTGCCCTTAGAGATACATTAACAGTGCACACAAAAACAAAGTCACACTGCAGTTTAAACCAGGAGAAGGTATGATTTCACAGAAACTTGTCATGCTCGGAAACTCGTAGTGAGGTAGTACTACACACAGTTCAGAGGAATGTCTCCACATGCACAGGACCTCTCACACATTACTCACATTTCCTGAAACATCTGTCTGGGAGCTGACATCCAGGTACTGCCGGGGTAGCAGGGGGCTGGAGCTTTCCACAGACACGCTGCTGGCCCACAGGTCTGACTGGGATCCTCTGTCATTCACAAAGCTGTCTTTCAACCTGGCCAAGCTCTAAAACCACAAAAAGTCATGAGGTGAGCTCACTTCTGCCCAAAGTACCTCAGCAGCTACATAACTTTACCCTAACCCCGTGACTCAGCTCTGACCATGTTTGCTGTGCCCACTCAGACTCTGCAAACCCGAGGTCAGGCATGGCTGGACTGCACCTCCCACAGCCATGGCCGGACCGTATTTTATACTTCTCATTTCCAGGATCTGAACAACTGCAGAGGCTGCAGTCCAACCACAACACAGAACTAGTTTATGTTAATAAAAATCTCAATTATGTATCTGAAATACAAAATCCTTAAATTACTTCTCAGAAATTCAATCTTCTAGCAATGGTGACACAAAATACTATAAAGTCATCTTGTTTCAATACCTGAATGAGGTCTTGTTTTTCCTTCTCCCCTGATGTGATGGCCTTCTTGAGAGCCTTCATTTCACTTAAAATGGCTTGTGCCTCATCAAGTTTGTAGCCACCTTGAGTATCAGACATTTTCATGTCAATTCTGTAGAGAAATTTCAAAAAAACAGTAAGCTAACATTTAATGACATCCAGTTAATTGAATCATCCTAGAGGCATGCACCCTGACATGGATTTTCAAGTAAAACACACTCCAAAGTATAACAAGGACAACAGAAGGAACAAAGGAGCCCACTCACCACTGCTTAAGTTACTCCACTCTGCAGTACATTAAGCTTCAGAACTCTGATTTCAGCAATATCATCATCTCTTTGACTCCTCAGGGAGGACAAAGGTGCACACAACCCCCCCAAAACAGTGTATTAGGGCAGACTGCTGCTAGCTGCCTTGTTTCTAACCTAGAGAGGATCAGCTTAGCCATCTATGAAAATAACCTTATTTTCAGTCATGATTTCAAAAACCAGGCACAGACTCACGTGCAGAGATGTATTTGCTTGCACAACCTTATTACAAGCCACCTCATCCTTCCCCTTCCTCAAAGCAATTCTAGCATGGTTGACCCTTATAATAAATATTTATCTAAAAGATGCCAGATGTCTAGTCACACAAAAGTAAGTACCTGAAACTTTTCCTCCCCTTCTACTCCACCTCCAGTTTTTCCTCAGTGCCCTAAAGCAATGGCTCTTCTAATTAAGACAATGGGCTGTACTGTTATCCATATTGAGCAATACTGAATAAAACAGAGGATCAGTTAACTGACAAGATCCTGGTTCAAAACCTTTCTGCCATAAAGTCAGTTCTAATGTGGCCAATCCCATACAGGCACTGATTTGATACAACTTCCCCACGGCTGTGTACTGCTTTCAGCCTAAAGATATCATCAGCAGCATATTTCAGCTTATGTTCTTTGGGCAGCTATTTATAAATGTAGTGGGGGATGCATTGCAAGCCAGAGATGTTCTGAAAAAAAAAGATCTTGAGAACACACTTACTTCTTCAGTGTTTGAAATCCATGCTCTTTGTACTGGAGCTCTTGCTTCATGTGAGCCACTTCTCTCTTGAGTTTATTAACCTGCAGCAAGGTGTCACATCTTTACAATGATATTTTATATGAGTATTTAGGTACAGCACTACCCATTCAATTCAAAACTTACTCAGTGTAGACAGTTCTCTAAACAAAGTTACCAGGTAATCAGCTCATCTCAAGAGCAGCAAACAGCCCTGACTGCCTCCTCATCAGGACTTTATCACTGGCTAGGGCTTTATCCAGTAGCTGCTATTATACCTCTTAACAAGGGGCTCGAGGGAAGTACCAACCACATAAGTGGAAAAGTCAGAAAAAATTCGAAAAAAGACTACAATGAAACACATGTCAACGTAACTCAGAAATGTTTAAAACCTTCCCAGTCATTAAAAAAACTGCTAAGCATCAGGACAGGAGTCACACTGCAGCAACTGAAGCCACCCTCCAAGCTCCCAGACGAAAAGGCCCCACTGCACGAGTAACACAGCAGGATGATAATACATACTGTAAATCCACTGACCCTACAGCTTGCTGTTTTATATTCCTCCACAGAGGCCACACTGACCTACTTTACTTTAGTCCTTTCTTCCTCCCAAACGGAGCTCTGCATGAGAGCACACCCTCCCCTGCTGACAGCCCGCACTAAGCCCGGCACAGAACAGCTGCCAGTCCCTGGGGAGGACCCGCAGCTCTCCAGCGCTCGGAGGAGCCAGCACGCGGCTCCACATCCCTCAGCGGACCCTGCACTGCCAGCTGCCAAGCCAGGCTAAGGTCTAAGGGGAAAAAAAAATCTGTTTCAAATTCCTAAGAATGCAGCGTTAGAAAATTCTGATAAATTACCTCCTAGATTAAAAATGGCAACATTAGCTCTTCCAACTGCTTTGGCATCTCCTTTCAGTATTTGCCATGAGGTCTGGGAATATCTGAACAATACTCATGGCAAGCAAAGGTCCATTTGTACTACTCACCCTGGATTTTGTAGTAGCAATCTCCGCTTTGAGGATCTCGGGGTCATACTTGGAACTTGAGGATGAGCCAGAGAGCACTGGAACAAATACAGCAGCCAGTTTAGCAGCTCTGCCTTCCTCCCTACGCTTTTACCAGCCCCACCACAGATCGAGATCTCCCATCGCTCCTGTACACCCACACCTCCACATGTTGCTGGTGTAGGCCTGTTACCCAATTTCCACATCTCACTGCTCAGAGACAGGGAAAGGCGATAGTGCAGTCAGGTACTCCACAAAAAGTATAGACTGAAGGGGCCAAAGCATGTCCTGCATCTTCAAAGTCTGGATTTGTTCCAGGTTAACACACTTAACTCAAACTCCCAAACATGTTCACTCCATTAACAGTGAGGCCTCCTGCATTTCCAAAGGCATTTAACAGAACTGAAGGGACAGGCATTGCATGAAGGTTTACTTAATTCTTTTTTTCAGACTTCCTCATTGAGCAAACAACCCACTGAATGTTTAGAAACAAAGAAAAGCAAGGAATGACAAGAAACTGAAAAATGTGATGCAAGCCTTTTCACAGCCTTGAGGACATGACCAACCATACAATGTGTCACACCAGATTAAATCAATGTCCCATTAAGAGCAGAACTCTCTTCTCAGCAGCGGTTAAACCCCTTCTGCCTCAGAAGGTATAGAAGCTCCCCAGTGTGCAATGTTGTTAGAGGTAGCTGTAGGCAAGGGAGATATTTTGATCCTTGCAGCCATCAGTTTATGCCCTATAAAACATGGGAAAGCGTTTCTAGTTATTTCTGTTTGCTTGTATTTTTCAAGACAGATCACATCTCACCAATGTAACTCATGTTCTCAGTGCACTGCTCTGGAACACCAGCACTTGGGCACAGTACTCCTAAGAAAAGACCAAACCCATTTTTTAGAGACGAGGGACGGGACCCTTGTCAAACAAGAATCCTTCAGTTGACAGAAAACTACTTAAAAATTGTTAACATCAGGCACAGGATTAGCCAGTGGAATTCTCCACCATCACGGATAACTCACAAGAGCGAAACAGGGGGAGGTCAGTCCACTGATGTGGCTGGCAAGAACACAGAAAATCTGCAATACTGAGGATTATAAAAATAATTCTGGAATACATGCAGGAAATAAATCCTGTTCTGGACATTTTCCAGCTCCTAACTAGTACCAGTAAGGAGGAAATACAGCATTCTATAAACATTTCTGCACCAAATCTTGAAGCAACATTGGTATTGATGCTTTCTGTGTGACAAAGAATACGGAGCACAAACTGCTGTTCTTCACACACAGAGAGGCAATCCACCAATGGTGACTTGGAACATGGCATAAAATACAGACCCTCAGCTCCACCAGACCATCACTCAACTACCTGGGATATAAAACTACAAAAGGGCCTGGGAATACTATCCATAATAGACCTTCTTGCCTTGCTTCTGTACTTTAAACAGGGGAATCAAGGAAAATACCATGTAAGTTAACTTTTTCACACTGTGCCAACCACCACATTTTTTAACATTTCTTGAAGCCCATGCAGAAAATCTGCATGTTGACTCCAGTGACTGAGCCACACACAGGAGTGTTTCATAACAGTCAGCCTTCACCAGACAGGTGCTGGGCAGATATTGCTTTTGGGACAAACTGATCAAACGTGGAGAGTGACATGGCACAACATCCCAGCACTCCATCCAAGGACCAGCTTCGTGCCTTTTACTGTTCAACTGGGTCCACACCTGAGGAAGTCACTGGCTAAGAGTTCACTAACTACTCACAGCTGGTCTGAGAGCCCAGTTTGTGCTCCCAAACGTCGTGCAGCTGCCGATACTCCTGCTGGGCCAGCTCCAGCCTCTGCTGCTTCACTTGATAGATCTCCTTCTGTGCAGCAATGGCCTCCTGGGCCAGGACAAGGTAATCCTTCAGCATGTGCTCCTGCTCCCGCCGCCATTGCACCCGAGGGTCTTCTATCTGAGTAGTTTCTTGGAGAGAAAACAGAAGGCGGCAAGATCAACACAACGCAGGTTTGCTCTGCTGCTTGGAAAAGCTCCACCGTTTATGACATTTTAAAACAGTCTCTTGCCCCATCCCTGTAATAAAAAAGTGGAAGAAAGGCATTTTCCTTTTTTCTACGAGTTGACTGTTGATCCACAATGAATTCCAGTGAGTTCTGCCATGCTGAATAGAACAATTCACAACAAAACTGTCATACAACTCTCCAACTCCTCTGCTGCTGAAGCCATCCTGGTTCTGGCTCTTAAAAACATTCACCCAAGACTATGCACACACAGCTCTACGATACTGACATTGACTGTTAGACTTATCTTTATTGCAACTGCTTTATAACATTATTAATAAAATACCTCTACTATTTCACTGTTATAAAAACTTTCAGAAAATATCGTTGCCACATGACTGTATTATACTGCACCTGACAACATAAAAGCAATTACAACTCTGCCTGTCCTCTTTGGCTGCCAAGTGGCTTTTATTGCAGAGGGGAAAGAAAACCTGCTCACTCAGATTCCAGAGGTAAGTAAAAATAAAGTCTGATTAAATCACAGAATGTATTCATGAAAGCATCTTAAGTGACATTATATGAACAGCATCTCAGAGAGGGAGTAAACATTTCCTTTAGGGAAAGCAGGCACAGCAGTAAATTACTGAAGAACGCGGGAGGTGGAGTTTAGGGTAACACAGGGAACGCAGTCATGAGCAGTTACAGCACTTCCATCTCTGTTACCCCAACACAACCAATACATTGCTTTCCAGGTTTCTAATCGTGAAAAAGGCACAAGGTCACAGATATGCAGCTAGTCCTTATACTAACAAGGCAAATTTATTGTCAGTGTTTGTTTTGTAAAGAAGTGCCCAAAACATTTTTCATTTCTATTTCAAGGCTATTACATGTTCTTGTTTGGAGCAGGTTCCAATATTTAGTTGACCAAGTGCTCTGAACTGTCTAAACCAACATGCTTGAATAATGATGCCTAGTTACCACATAATGAATAATTAATAGAAAGGACTTGCTTGAAACTATCAGTGGGAATCTAATCTGCATATCTTAAGAGCCTCTTTAAATATTTAGTAAAAGCTGCCAGAGTGGAAGGTATGAGCAGCTCTTAAGTGAGTCAGGCATAAGACTAACACTGCAGTACACAGGATGTGGGGAAGAGAAGTTAGACAATATTCTTAGCAGCAGAACTAGAAATAAAGGGGTTTACCCAAGGGATGGACACTCAACCCTTTTTACAAGCTGTCCATGATCATGCTGAGGAGAAAACTGACTGGCTACTCCAGCAATAAACTGTTTTTAACAATATCTCAAGACCCAAAAGAACACATGGCACTCCAAATTACATGGCAAAACTTGGAGGAGCCACAAAATGCAATCAAAAAAACCCAGTATAGGTTGTAGAAGCATTTCAACAAAGAGTCCTCTACAGGTCCTGCAAGCAGAAGCAACATTTCAGTTGATATAATATTAAAGCTAAGTCTGGACCTGAAAAACTGCCCCAAAATAACTTGAGGAAAAAGCAGCTGCTTGTGCCAGCTTTAAGTGCTAGTGCCCTCACGGATAGCACTGCGGTCTGTCTCAGAGAGAGCAAAAGAGAGATCAGGAGGACACAGAATCTCTAAGACTCTGAAATCCCCATGCTCCTGCCTCGATTCTTGCCCCCAAATCCCATTTTCCAGATAACTATTAGCCACACCCAGATGAAATAAATGCCTTTACTCCACAGTTGAACCAGCAGGGGAAAGTCTGCTGTAAGTTACCCAGGGAGCTGCCCCCACATTCCCAGACATGTAGCTTCCCTGGACACGCCTACACAGTCTCCAGCAACTGTGACTTAGGGCTCTCTAATTTCTAGCATAAAAAGTATGGTGGCAAAGTACCCATGGCTCTTGAAGTCTCATTCAGGATACTGGGTCATCAGTCTACCTCAACATAAGTCTTCAAGCCTGGTCTTTCCCAGTTTTTCCTTAGACTAGCAGCACGTTCTTCCTGTAATCCCAAGAAGGGTGGTGGAAGCTGCTGCAGGAAAATTCCTCTATTATAAGCAGTGAGGAGGAAGACTGCAAAAGCCTACAATCCTGAACAGCTCTGCGAGGTGGTGAAGCACCGCCAGTGCTCCAAGCCCATACAGAATCTGACCCAGGGAATGCTCAGTAGACAGCTCACAGAGAGGACAGACAACTGAGGTACTGAAACGCTCTGTTTCCAGATTTATTCTAAATATTCACCTCAACCTTTTCACTAATCACAGCACTAACTGTAACCCCTTGATTGCAGCTGTCAGCTTTGGTTTTCAAACACGTAAAACCAATCAATGAAAATGTTGGCCAAGGGCTCTCATTGAGCCCCAGCTACTGAGACACACAAAATACATTCAGAAGTGAGATGAAAGAACTATAGAAACGCAGGCTATTACATCATTTGTTGTCTTGTGAATTCTTAATTTAATGTTGAGCTTGTCATAAATAAATCTGGTCGCTTCATGTTGGAAGAATGTAGCCTTACAATGCTTGCATCAGCATCATTTCTTTGTGCAAATCACATTTCAAAGTTCTCCCAGAGAGACATACCCAAGGCTATGCATTAATACTGTATTAGGAATATTCTGGGTACTCAATTCAATTTAATTGTATTTATTTTCCCTGAGAGAGGTGGTTACAATTGTTCTCCGTCTCACTTCTTTTAATGGCTCCTGGCTTTAGATTTAATTTATGTCTGTCCTTGGGCTTGTTTCTGAGAACTACTCTCAAATACTTGTGCAGTATGAGCAAGACCCAACATGGCTCCATCCCCTTCCCACCCTCAGCAGTTCCTTCCTGCCAGGGAATCTGCAAGAGACCTTGGAGAGGAAGAAGGTTTTGGACACTCTCCAGAGGATACTTCAACAGAAACCACAAAGATGAGCTGCTTGATTAGTTTAAGATAAATGGATATATTCTGCTCTATCATGATTTGGATTAGAGCTGGCATAAGAAATACGTCATGAGTTTATTTCTCTTTTTTTTAACCTTTTATTTGAAATTCTCATTTAAATATTGCGGCCTCTGACATCCCATAGAAGTGGAACTTTTAAAAAGGCACTGTTATTAAGCAGATGTCAGCACAGTTTGAAGGTTTCTCTGCCTGCCCCTGAATCCTGTGGTGCCTGTGAGTGGCACAGGCTGGGGTAACTCCCCAGACCTGCAACAGATCTCTGCACGTTCACCCTGCGCCAGCTCAAACGTGTAAGTAAGACCACGTTTGGTTTGTCCCAACTGCATTCAATCATTTAGGTTGGAAAAGACCTTTTGGATCACGGAGTCCAACCACAAACTTAACAATGCTGGAGTTTCTGCTAAGTGAAATACTCCAGGGGTCCAACAGCCTTCCATGTCCCACAGCTTCAGGTCAAGGCTATCTTCCCATTCCTAGACTATGGAATGGACACCAGACATGGTCTTACAGACCTGCAGGAGATCCAAATTTGTGCCTTGCAACTTAGCACCTTCTAAAGCAAAGTTTGTCCACTCCTCTCCCCTGCAGATCTCCTTTGTGTGATCCTGTAGACTTGCCTACCCTTTCCCACTTTCCTTTCCTCTAAAACGAAAAATCAATATCCCCTACCTCACAGAAAAATACTTGGGCTGAAGCCATTTTAAGATACGTACACCCTGTGATTTTAGGATGACATCAGTTCTAAATAGAAATATTTGTGTCACCTTTACATCTGGAAACTTATGATCTTTGTATTGCAGAGGTCAGTTGGTGCTTTTTGGGAATAGGTTTTTTTCATTCTGCATATTTAATACCCAAGAGAAGTTGCTAAAGCCTGGAAGGTGCAGTCTCAGGCCAGGTGAAGTTGTGGCAGTTCTGAAAAGGGGAAGGGTGTGAAGACGAAGATATCCAAGGGGAAAAAAAAAATCCACCATGGAGAAAAAATGCACCAAACTTCCATGGTTTTATTTTTAAAAAATCCTGTAATTTTCTAAAAAAAAAAGTTCAAGTTCTCAGTTGAAGTCCTAGAAGTAGATGTAAAAAAATCCACAACTTCAAGGCACTTTTGTCTTTTAATAGTTTCTCTCTTAGCACGAGTTGCAAGCTCCCCTAAAAGGGCCTGGGCATGGTTCTGCTGTGAATTTCTGAGCTGCAGCTGGAGCTGTTCTGTAAAGAGAATCAAAGTCACTGATTTATTTTGCTTATTACTTTTTCCGGGGATTTGTGCTAGCATAACCCATTACAGTTATTCTAGCAATGTCTGTAATGATATATCAAATGCTGTGTTTTCTTATAATTCAAATCAGCTTATAAAGTTAACTCTTTTGGTCTATCGAGCAATCTAATCTAGCAAAGGGTGTAAGCAGTGGCTTAATTTGAGGATACAGGATAAAAACACCACAAACCTGAACCCTCAACAGGATATCCCAAGCTTACTTGAGGGTTTTGTCTCCAGAAAAGGCAGTGTGAGCTCATGCTCACTCAGTTTACCCCTGCCAGGGGAATCAACACAAGACCTTTGCACTGTTTCTGATGGTCTTGCCACAGGGACAAATTCCAGGCTAAGAACAAACTCCAGATCACTGCTACCCAGTTGGACTCCTCAGCAGAACCAAATCTTACGGAGGTGTGTCCACAGTATTGGCTTGAACGCGGCTGCCAATTTGAAGAGTGCAACCCAAAAGGTCTCAAATTCCTCTTTAGAGAGGGAAGTACTTTGTATGATGGAGGACAGGATTTGATTTCACGAGCTGCAGATCTCACCAACTCTCAAACGTGCTGTTAGTAACTTTGTGGTTTTGTGTTCAGTGTATTTTAATACAGGCACAAGTCACTCTGCAAAAACACAGTAGCGTGTCACTTACTGGTGTTGTGGTCTATGTAATAGACTCCGACCTGAGGGTCATAAGCTTCTTCCCATCCTAAGGGCAGCTCATCACTGATGCAGTCAGCAAAGGTCAGTGGTTTAGTATACCTGAAATGCAAAATAATATTTAGCACGAATAAAAGAACACTCCCACATGTCTGTTCCAAACAACTGGCCAGAAAACAAATGCCACAAGGGCTCCAGTATCAAAACCAAAGAGTTGAAAACTACTTTAAAGCTTTTGTTCTTACCAAATAATACACCACCAACTCTTCCCTTTCTCCATCTGAAGCTAGAGCAAGATGAATTCATTCTGACAGAGCTCCGGAGCCTTGCCCGGCTCAGCCAGTACTTGCTCGACAAAGGAACATTAAGAACTTTGCCAGAAACAATCCCTGTCTCTCAAGTGAAAGAACAAGACTGTTTGCAGGCAAGTCCTGTACCAAAAATATGTGGACAAGAAGGGGCAAGATGAGAAATGCAATTTGCATAGCATGAATAAGTAAGACTGAACAATCAATAGCAAGTGCTGAGGACTGTGGGACCACTTGTCATGCAACTTCTCTCATTTGCATTGCAATATGCTCTGTTTCATTAATGACAAACGAGATTAGTTTCTCAGTATAACAAAAACGTGTAACCCACTCCATCCAAACAAGGAAGTATTTCCACAGCACTGCTCTGATGAGTTTCTCTGTTACAGACCACATCCAGCAACACTCTGAAGGCTTGTATGGCTAAACACAAAGCTTAGAGTACCCACTCCTTGAGTGACCCCACAGATTTTAATCACCGAAACCATGTCCCTTTCCTCCCTTTGACTCGGAGTTAATGAGGTTCAGCTTGCACCAACAAAACTACAAACCAAACAGCACTGCAGGGAGGCACAAGCCAGGAGGAATTAATCTTGCAGGTGCCTCACATCCCCAGCTGCCAAAAGCACAACATGCCAGAGGCCCATCGATCCATCACACAACCCCATGCTCTGCACTGTGTACGTGGAAGGAAGGCTGTGACTTCATGCTGGGGGCTGAGTCTGACTTCCCAGAGAAGCCCTTGTGGCAGAAAGCACAGGACACGCTGCACAACACGACAGGCCCTCTAGGCAGGCACACGCTGAGAGCAAAGGGGTGAACAAGCACCCACAGGGCTGCACCCAGCTCTGCCACATGCAAGCAGCATGTCACAGGGAGGCAAAGGGGGACACAGAGCAGGTCTGCGACCCGCTGCAAGAGACTGAACAGGTTTCCAGCAAGTCTTCCCTATCCAAAGATTGTTGAAGAGGTCTGACAGACAAGGAGTTTTACTAAGTTCTGAGCAGACGTCATCTGGAGGCATTAAACAACCAGCTGGTACTCCCATATTAACATCTTACAGTCACTCATTGTTAAGAGGGATTTTAGGAAAAAAGCCTTCAACCAGAAGAGGTTCAACATGAAATCAGCATGTAACAACTAATGTCATTCCCCCTAAATATGACCCATAAGTCTGGTATGCAGTAAGAATGGGGTGGGAACATTTTTGTAAAAGCCATGTAAGCCACTAACACTTCTAATTTACCTGCTGTTGCATTTCCCTTTCAACACACTGCCTCTGCCATATGAAGCAGTGTTTCAAGCACTATTTTCTCAGAAAATTTCAATTTAATTTAAAGCTCTGCAGTGCAAAAGAACTCAGAGCTTCACAACATAGAACTGTGGAACCTTCTCAATAAAGTTTCACTGAAGGCTTTATTTTTACAGTTCTTAATCTAGACGGTGTACCGAAAGTGTGTTTGTATAGAATATCTAGATTACCTGAAAATAAAATAGAATCTCAATGCTTGTGATTGCTATCCCTTATCCCATGTTTTTCCCTGTGGATCAAGCTGTTTCCTCAGCCTGAGTACCCAATATGTGCTGCTCTGAGTTGATCAAATCAAAGATGCACAAGGGTAAAAATGCAGAGCAAGGTCAGATACAAGCCACTCTCTGGAGGTAACAGAGATGAAAGCGCTGTAGCAAACGTGTTGGCAATGTTAAGTTAAACACCAGGGTTAACGCTTTCACCCTCTCGGAAAATGGAATCTGCTTTTATTTAAGGTTAGTGTGGAAGCGGGACACGTAGGGAAGAGGGAGGGCACGGTGCTAAATGCTGAACTAGGTGGACCTGCTCCCATCCCCGAGAGGGGCACAGCCATGCTGGGATCATAGAACCATGAAATATGCTGAGCTGGAAGGGATCCACAGGGATTGTCGAGTTCAGCTCCCAGCCCTGCACAGACACCCCAGCAATCCCACCCCGTGCATCCCTCAGAGCGTTGTCCAAGTGCTCCTGGAGCTCTGGGCAGCCTTGGGGCTGTGCCCATGCCCTCTGGCTAAGAAAACTTTTTCCCTATATCCAACCTGAACCTCCCCGGCTCAGCCTCATGCTGTTTCCTCGAGCCCTGTCTCTGGTCATGGGAGTGAAGACAGCGGTACCTGCCCCTCTGCTTCCCCTCACGAGGAAGCTGCAGATCACAATGAGGGCTCCCCTCAGTCTCCTCTTCTCCAGGCTGAGCAAACCAAGTGCCCTCAGCCACTCCTCATACAGCTTCCCCTCCAGACCCTTCACCATCTTCGTGGCCCTCCTTTGGACACTCTCTAATGGTTTAATGTCTTTTGTTAATGTTGTGGTGCCCAACAGCCCCCAGGAATCAAGGTGGGGCTGTTAGGACACAGGAAGGCCAAGGGGTCTTTCCAGTGCATCATTTGGTTAGTGACACCCTAAATATTGCTGTGAATTGGTGGCATGATTGCTCTTCTGCCACTTCTATAGAGAGCTTTGTAAGAAGAGGTGCAATTGCATCCTCGGTTTGCAGTCCCCAGCATTGCACACTAGCTTCCCTTCAGCCACAGAGTGATCAAACCAGGAGCCGTGCATCTCTCCCATGTCCCAGTTACAGTGCTCAACACTTTTGGTGAGTGATCCAAGCAAGAATCCCTCAACATGGAGCAGTAATTAAACCCATACGTCACGTACATTACGTGACGGTGTGCTGAAGACATAAAACACACCTCGGTAAATTAATTTGAATTACACACTGAGTGGAGTTTCTTGCAGAATTCTGCTCAAGAATCACACCTAACATTAATATTAAACCCTTTCTTGGTAAAAAACAAAAACCAGTGTGGAGCTGCACTATCAGCCCTAGGTCTTGGGAATACTTTCATCAGGGAATGGCACTGTAGTGCCAGCTTTGGTGCTCCAAAGTGTAACACTAAACTTATAAAGCTTCTGTTCAGCTTTTGTCCAATCCTATTTTGTTAGAAGCTGCTGAATTCCTTATAAAAGTACTCAGAAACTGTCAGACTCAATAGGAAGCCAGGACCAAGCAACTGAAGGATGCTTATTCCTATTTTCCATATGAAATGCAATGCATGAACTACATCCAGACAGTTCTTTCAGTTAGAGTTTTGGAAAAAGGAAAAAAAGCAAGGCAGGATCAGTCTGCTATAGCCATGACACAAGCCAACTGGAGACTTGCCAGTCACTAGGGCTCGGAAACAGACAATTATTTCACTTTTGAGTCTCATATTTTCAGCATATCTCACAAGGAGCACCCATCACCAAGCACACACTAGCGCCCTCCTCCCTGGCTGCCCACAAGCTTCCAACTATCCCATTTGTACAGAGGAGAAATCTGTCATTCAACTAGCAAACACAGCAAACAAGAATAATTAGTTTTATGACTAAGAGTGTAATTCCATTTGTTATAGACAAAATAGCTATTTCCCCAAGTAACTGCAGCTTCACAACCATATTACTTGCCTTTCTAAGCTCCTTTCCCTAGCTGTTGGGGGATAAACTGGCACAAATCAAAGTAGCAATGGTACAATTAGATGAAAGAGATGTAATACATTGTGCAGCAAGCCTTTGAGTACAGCATAAAAAGAAAAAAGAGATTATTTCCTTGTTTTAATATATGATTTTAGGGGTTGTTATGAAGACTAAAATAAACCAATTTTCCAAAAGAGGTCCAAAAATGCAGTGTCTCCCTGAGCATACTCACAATGATGGATTAAAGAGCAAAAGGAGAAGCTTCTTTCTCACAGCAGGACACGATTTAGTTAGTGCATTGCTGCTGCATAAAACAGGACTGTTCCTCTGCATGTGGGAAGTTAAAGCTAGGACACATCTGCAGGACTATTCCTTTGAAACATCTCCTTTCCAATTCACAAAGCTTCCTAGCTGCCTTGAAAAAATCTCATCAGCTCAGTCAAACTGCATTACCACACAAGAGGTCCTCCCTGTAGCTGGACTCAAAGCAGCAATGCACAAAAATGGGGCCCTTTCACCACTGTGCTCATAACTAAGGAAGGAAACCTGCAAAATGGTTTGTGCATTCCTTACCCTCCTTCCTCAGGGAAGCCTTCAGATTCACTCACCCCGTTTTCACATGAAAGCAATGCACCCAAAAGATCAGAAAATCCTGACTATGACTTCTGATCTCCAGTCACAAAGAGGGAGCCAAGGGGGTAAACTTAAGGTCTGTACACACAGCACTTTTTATGAAACCCAAACTGGCCTAGTTAAAAGAGATGACACTTTGGGACAAGAGTTTGTTTGCATCTTCCAGCCATGTTCGCTTTGCTCTGACATCAATCAGACATCAGTTAGACCTGAACTACTCCTCAAGTGCTTCATCTGCTTCTAAGCTGGAGGCTGAGCTTGGTGTCGGAGCTCTACAAGAGAAACTAGCCTGAGCTAGAGAAGATATTTGTAAATCACAGCCTAACTCTGACCTTCTAGCTCACCCAAAAGTCACCCCTATGTTCACCTCATAGGAACTCACCCATATCTCACATTCATCATACCTGTGACTGCCATTCTCCACAGGTATGTTTTAATCAGGGTCATTATTAGGAATATTTAGTATTTTGAAAAAGACTTATCAACCTACATTTATCCATTTCCATCATATTTTCTTAGCTTCCAGTACGTAATTTTTACATTTCATTTCATTCAAGAAATTCAAATTTACTTGAACAAGTGCAATTGCTCATTAGGACACCTGGAAAACAGGTACCCACAGCAACCACCACACACAGCAGGTCAAGGTCACTGTTTCAGAAACTAATCCTGGTAACAGAGGTAAACAAGAACAGCATCACCCAACTTCCTAATCTGAGGAGCATCTGACAGTCTTCAGGCAGAGGCAGGACAAGGGTAAAGCCACTGCTCACCCACCAGCCATGGTGAACATTCCAAGACACTTCCATCTTTGCAAAATGTTTACCCACAGTAGCTCAACTGTGTGCACAGCAAATGATGTCCAAATCCCACTCCCACAGCAGGAAATAGAAAGTTAGCTTCCTACCTCTATTTTCTAAGTCACATTATTTTAAAATGAGAAGGGTTTCTATATTTCTTATTTTTGATCACCTTCAGTTTCTATCACAGATAAAACTGAAAGCCAACGTTATCATGTGCAAACAGTATTAAATGGAAACTTGCTCATTTTAGATTCAGAAAGCCTTTCTATATTCTTTAACTCCACTGTTGTCAATCAAAAACCTCATTACACAGGAAACTGAAGGCAAATAATCCTTGTATAACCAGTTTTTGATTGACAGAAGGTTTGTTAAACGTGGCTGTACAGAGGTTCTTGGTGGGAGCTGGAGACGGGTGACCTGTGCCACTTACAAATCTGGAGTTAATACTACAATGGTAACAGTAATCAATTCTGAACTTCCTAAACCAGGAAATGTTATTTTTGTAATTACTGCATTTTGGTAACAACTGGGGGCCTACAGCAGTAAACCAGGCCCCTGAGCAGCTCCTGGTGAGGCTCACAGCCATGAGGACGTAAGTGCGTGTAGGCAGACGTGCACCCAGCAAACACCGTGCTTGGGTCACAGAGACGAGAAGATTTATAAACCAACAGAGCAGTGCCAAGCTTCTACACCGTGCATAAACCCACCTAATCCCCGTGTTTGCAGGGCTCCTCAGACCCCTAACAAAGCAAAGCCATTTAAACAGGGGAGCCTTATTTTAATCAGTTCAGGACAGATCACCTGGCTTTCTGTGAAATCCTTCATGACTCTCTATGGGCCGGAGGAGAGACCAGGGGATTTCCTGCAGTTTGCTGTACCCATGGCAGCAGCTCACTGCACAAGGAACAAAGGCAGCACCTGGATCACTCAGGACCACCATGTCAGCTCCTCTTACAGCTACAGCATGAGCCACCAAACCCTGACAAACACCCCGCCAGCCATGCTGAGCTCTCCCCTTCCCTCCTGCACTCACAGGTACACAGCAAGTGTGTGGGGCACACTTACACCTTGGGCAAGAAGTCAAGCCAGATGACACAATTACGAGTTGTGGCAGATACTTCCACTCATACCATTTCTCTTACAAAACCAAATAGTTTTCCAACCCAGCATTTTGCAGGAGAACCTTGGAGTCAGGTTTTATTTTCAATGGCTTCTATGTTTTAGACTTTTTTTTTCTTACACAGCATTTCTTCATTTCTTGTTTGAACAAAACTCCCTGCTCATTACGTGCCAGGATGTGCTACACAGACCAGGACAGAGAATGAGCTAAAGGCACCTCAGTTCCAGCTGTGACACTGGAGTAACTGTGCGTAAGGGGTTTTGAGGAACTCAAACTTACAGCAGAGCTGCTACTGGAACTCAGAAGGCTGCTGCAAGAATCACTGCCAGGAGGCTCCACATGATGACATACAAGCTTCTTTGTTTTTAATGAGGTCATCCCATTCTCAAGACAGACGATGATTATTTTTAAACTTCAGCACAGAAAAACCTATCACTTTGCTGTAGTCCTAGAAAATTTGTCTGCAATCTCCTCCTCACAAAAGCTTTTAAAAATAGACTCCTACACATTTATTACTCAACTTGGTGATCCAGCCCTCAAATACGCCAGGGCTATTCGTCACTATAGTAACTATTTTCCCTGGGAGCATCTTCTCTCACTGCAGGGAAGATTGCCTTTGGAGGCTGGAGGTGTGGCCGTGAAGAGGCCCTGTTTTATGATCTTGCTGGCAAAGCTTTTCTCCCCCCATCTCCACACACCTGTGCATGATGAAATGCTCCCTTGGATTCCCACTCCAACAGCAGTTTAGGGAAGAGGCGATGGGAACAGCTCACCCCTAACAGCCAGGAATCTCAGCAGTGACACAGCAGGCAGCTCCAGGCCAAGTGACACCTCAGTTGCACCAAAACCTCACCAATTGCAGGGGAGTTGGAGGAGGAGACCTCTACACCCAGAGGAGCAGAAAGGCCCAATTCAGGACCACCATTAGCAGAGGGGAACCATGAACAGGAATGTGCTTCCCCCGTAACAAGGAGAACCTTTTAAGAAGTGATCACAAATTTCACAGGCTTCTTAACTATACTCCAAGGAGTGTAATGAGAGATCAAATATGACATTTCGAAGTTTTGGAAGGCAGACATTATACCAAGACCCACACAAAGGCCTGCCCTAAACTTCTAGTTACCTCAAACACATGTCATTTCAGTGACTGCCAGTGTGTGGTCCTGGTCTTGCTGTGATAAAGTTCAACTGGGAACGGAATTACACTCTTAGAGTAAAATGGGATTGAGTCTGAGAAAAGCAGTGTATTTGAAGCTGCTAGTGTAAACCAAACAAGTTTGCTTAAACTACAACATAAATATTAACAAGAGAAATGGCTTAAAATAGACAAATAATCTCCTCAAGCAACTCAAACTGCAGAGCTGTTTGCTTTTCAGAAGTGGTTGCCTTCATTGCCATGGTTATTGAGCATCTTCTCAGCCTCATGAAGACCTCTTTCATCTTGTATTTCCTCCTGGCCCCTGATGCTTCATGCATTGGGCCACCTCTAGGATAAGCAACTCCAACATCTATCTTCAGAGCTCATTTTCCAAGCTATCATAATTTTAAACATTTCTATTGACACTCAAGAACTCAGTGATGTTCTCTGGCCAGGCCATGAGGGTAACCCCTGTACCTCATAAAGGTGATCTTGAGCTGTGTGTAATTTGCCAGTTAGACCCTCTACTGCTTTCACATGAGCAGGTAACATCCAAATGCTTCTTTTTTACAGAAATTAGTCACATATTTCCCAAGCAGATTCTCCACAAAAGAGATCAGGAGACACCAAAGACACCTGAAAGTCAGGCACTAGTCTGTATTTCAGGTATTCTGAACACAAATGCATTTATACCTTTAATAGCAATACATTTCTATTAGTCAAATAGATTCACAGAAGCATTAAGCTATGTAATACACAGTTTATGACCCCATCAGGCACAAAAAGTATGCCTAGAACACCAGTACAGTCAGCTGCTTGCTTGTTCTATCCACGTGTGAAAAGGCTTGCATGTTTACAAGCTCTGCTTTGCACACACTGACAGTCTGTTTGCCTGTGTTTTCCTTTTCAGTACAGATCATTTACCTCTGGAAGCAAAGAACAACTAAGTTATTTGCAAGGAGAAGGCTATCAAAAACCACTTGCAGATTTTAGATCATTCCCAGTGATTAACAAACCGGTTCTGCAAGCAGGAGGTCAGTCATACCTTCTTAATCACTCAAATGCAAAAATTCCTGGGATAGTTCAAGGTTAAAAAGTCAGGAAATGGGAGATGAGGCTTCTCACAACATTAACTTGCCTGCCAGCCTCTATATCCTGCATGCTTTCCTGAACCAATTAAGCAGAAAAGATATAAAAGAGTAAGGTACAACTTGATGAGAACAGTACAACACTACTGAATTAAAAGCATGCAAGAGTTGGAATTTAACCATGCAACTAATTCAAACATCTTTAATTTTAAATAGCTGAAATTGGCTTTTAAGTTTGCTTTCAGTTCTTCTAGGATGAGAAGCAGCCTTGCCACCTGCACAGCCTGAGTAGATTAACTAAAAATAAGTCAGCTTTCTCTTCACTTGGAAGCTCAACTGTTGTTAAATAAGGGGACTGGTCATTTCAGAATATGCGGTAAATTGCCTACCAAGCATCCAGAGCAGTCAGACTAGTTCCTTGACATATTTGGGAGATTATGAACTTGAAGGTTCGGCTCTGCTCTTACAGCCTGCATTCCTGCTTCCCGGAAAGGCTGCCTAGTGTGGGTGGCAGCAGTTTATATTGGCAAGATGCCTCAAGATAAGGAGGTGTATAGGACAAACTCCCCCCACAATACAGCTCCTAGAGCAGGGAACCAATAGCTACTGTCAGAAGAAGATAAGTATTTGAGATCTCAGCAAGGAAGAAAGTATGGAACAATTGCCCTACCTCAGCATGCAGGAACACGTGCAGTGCAGTGAGCACTGGGCTGACTATCCAGACAGGGATGATGGGGAACAGATTTGGGATTCACTCCACAGCCAGGCTTCATCAGACACTGAATTTACACTTCATGTACAGTGATTACAAGCCTGAATTCTTTCAGAAGAAAAGCATGCTGCTGTACTTCTCACCAGCATGTTCTACCTGTGAACAGCAAATGATTCCTGCAACACTGTCAGCTCCTGTGACCCTTATTCACATGGCATTTGAAGTGACAATAGACAGCCCTAGGATGGCATCACTGGACTCATCTCATCTCGCCAGAGCAGAAAACAAGCATTGCTAGTATGGAAACCTATTTGGAAAGGACAAGGGAAGCACAGGAGTTTGTTCTACATGCACATGGTTTGCATGCTGCTCCCTGGTTCACCTCCTGCTAGCACAGCTATGCTATGGGCTAATTGCTCACCCATAAAGCAGCTTTGGCAGGGCTGCCTGCTTGCTATTTCTGCATTATGAACGTTCTGACTGAGTTATAGAGCTATTTGATGGTCCCAGTCCCAAACAGCAACGTTAGCAGGCTCTCTGGTCTGCACCCTTGCAGAACACAGTCTAGGCAAGCAGCAGGGCTTCACCATACATCTTCTGCTCCTTGCCCTAAGTCAGATCAGCTGCAGCCTCTCAGCCCTTATGCAATGCCTAGTTCTGAAAGCATCACTGCGTGGCTCTGATCCGACATCAGCCTGCCACCTTGGAAATCCTGGCCAGATAGAGCAGAACCCTGCTGCACAGAGGAAACTACCAAGTCACATGAACCCCCAAGGGGCCTCAGGGCACTCACAGGGCCCCTTCAATGCCACTGGAAACTCAGCAGTACCAGGTATGAACAGGAGTAGTTCTGACTGCCTGCAAGAATCAGAGGAGATGCCTGGTCAAGATGATGTCAGAGCAGTGGAGAACACAGAAGAACAAAAATCCTTCAGCTTGCAAAGCAATCGTGAATTCAAGATACAGAATACTTACCTGAGCATAAGCGTTGCCCTGCAGACTAAAATCCATGCCTTTCCTTCGAGAGGGGCAAACCACAACTATTTCAACAGACTCGGCCTTGTGAGTTAGCACTGAGGACAGCCTTTGGAAATGAAAGCATGGCAACTCACTTCTGATCCAAAGAGGAGAAAGCCCAGGTTGCACAGCCCTCAGCTCATGAATGCAGCACTGCTGAAGCACAGAAGCACTTGGAATTCACAATATGAGCTTTACGATCTACGGTTGCTGTAAGTGTTGAGGCAATGTGTTCCCAGACCCTGAAAAGCCATACTGTATAAAAATGAACAGAAATGTCAGAACAAGAACAAATGTCCAGAACAACCTTGTGAGAGAAAAGCCTTAGGAGAGGTAGGGTTAGAAGGTAAAGCATAAAATTAATAGGTTTAGTATCTTTTTCATCCAAAGTAACAAAGGCTTGATCTACCATGTAGTTAAGCCACAAAAAAAACTCACGCCAAACTGTGTTTATAGGCAGAACTGTACAAAGCACTAAACATAGCTCGGTACTTCACACATTGCAAGGGAGTCGATACAAATCAACAACTATTGAAGGCTGCTCACACATCTGAGGACAGCAAAAGTGAGATTTGCATCACCAAGTGAGTTTGATTGATTTACTCTTACAAACATCGTTTATTTTTAATGATCCACTATGAATATATTTTGCCAACAGATCAAATTTGCGTTAACATGGAAGTTATAATGCCACTTGCTCTCCTGCATTCCCCTTTCCCACCTATCCTGGGTAGTTTAAAGCCCACTTAACAGTCCTTCTGCCAGCTCAGAAATGGCACAAGCCAGGTGAGGATTTGGTTTTTTAGTTATTCCTCAGTTCAAAACAGACAGCATTTCTTTCCACTAAGCAGAGACTCAGCATACATATCACTTCATCACTGCTGCTCACACTTCATGCTCCAGGTATGTGTCAGAGACACACCTTACATAGTCTCATTAGTAATATTTAGCTACTATTTTACTTTAGTTTATGACCAAGAGCACAGGACCCTCCTTCCTTCCAAAGGAACAATCTTCCTCTTTCCAGTATACCCCTGTGAAGGTGGCTAAACCCACGGATTGTTTGTGTCTGCTTGCTGTTTCTCTTTTCCCACTTCTCCCATACGTATGTAGTAGGTATGTGCCTCAGTCAAGCTCCTGGTTTGTCTGACAGCAGAGACACCAGCTTCACTACCACCACCCTAACTGCTCCACATTAAAAAGTGAAGGAGGTGAATCCCAATAAACAGGTTGAATTTCATCCCAGCTTTACAAGCCAGATAATCCCAAAGAAAAAGGCCAGAGATGCCAGATTTGTCTTAATCAAGTATCGTGGCAAACAAAAGCTGAAGCCATGGCATGAAGCTCAGAG
Organism: Gymnorhina tibicen; assembly: GCA_013399875.1. NCBI lineage: Eukaryota > Metazoa > Chordata > Aves > Passeriformes > Artamidae > Gymnorhina > Gymnorhina tibicen. The sequence continues at coordinate 908,866 of VXAZ01003899.1, forward strand.
CAATGAAGAAGGTGGCCAGCAAGGCCACCAGCTTTGACAGAAAAGGTGTGTTCACACCATCCTGTGCTTTGTTCAGAAGCAGGCTCTGGACATGCAGCACATTCTCTGTAACCCCACTAGATACAGCACATGCCAGCCTGTACCAACCCTGACAACTCTGCCACTCAACAGGACCAAATACTATTTCCACAGGAGCATCAGAGGTGGTGGCAAGACTACTCATTGCACTCCTCAGCAAGCTGATTCAGCTCATTCAAGGAAATGAGTCTTCATGTACTACAGCAACGGGACTGCCCTCGTCAACAGGGGCAAGTTCCACCTCCCTTGGGCTGAGGCCACACCATTCCACAGGACCTAAAAACAAATGTCCCAAGGTCATTAGTACACATCCAAATTCCTACTACACACCTGGATCCTCTAAAATTGTAAAAAAAAAAGTGAATTTGTTAAGTGAGATAAGGTTTCATGCAAATGCTCTAAGCTAAGCTTTTAGAAAGGAATTATCGAAGACACCAGTAAATGCCTGAATTCCTCCAACCAAAAATTCACAGTACACAAGGGTATGTTCCTATAGCCATGGTGAAAGACAGGTTTTATTCTATCCTTGTTAAGAGGGAAAAAAACCCCATCACAAACCAATGAATTTTAAGTATCTGCTTCCTAAGCTGCAGTGCAGCCTCAGCAACAGAAGCGCCACAGTCAAGCTGTAACAATACTTAGGTTTCTTCAGGAATGCAGCATTTTTCATTTACAGCACATATTCATAGTAGCAAGTGTTGATTACTTTTTTGCACTGCAAGGGTTGCTTTATCTGTACAGTGTCACTTCCCTGGGACATGCTTCAGGATTAGAAGCACCCAAAAAGCATCTTAGAAAATGATCCATTTCTAGGAGATGCAGCTATTTAACCTGAATTAGCATGTGACTGTACAAGTACACGTGCTAGTACAGGGGAGAGAGGGAGAACTGTGTTGGATCCACAGCACAAAGACACCAGCGACTGAGCCAGGCTAATGGTTTGTTGCTCCTGTAAAAAGCATCTCTCCCACCTTACACCCTACAGCTTTTCCTTGCTCCTCTTCCCAGTCCAGCAGCTCTGCACCCTCCAAGCCCTCCACAAATGGCTTCTGTTCATTAACGGAGCAGAACAGCACCCAGACCCTTCTGACCAGTGCATTCCCAGTTGGGTTAGTGGGACTCGGCAGTGGACAGGGACAGAGCAGTGTCGGGAACAGAAGCAGCACTGGGGAAAACCACAACCCCCCTTGCCGGTTGTGATGAGCTGTCTGGCTGCTCACCAGATTTCTGGGCACCAAACTCACAGGTGAGCTTCACCTGCCACGGAATCATAATTAAACCTTGTCCTCTCAAGTGGCCCATCTCCTCCAGCTGCCAGAGCTCGCCTTGCTACCGCCTTCGGGCTCATTATTACTTATAAACGCACAGAAACCGTCAACTCCAGAAGCCGATCCCTTCGATTCACACAGCCTGAGCCCCCGGCAGCCCTCGGGGGGACAGCCGGGCTGTGGGAAAGCATCTCCCGGAGCCGTGCCGCCGCAGCGCTCGCTATCAGCCCGGCCGGCCGGGCGCTGTGCGCGGAGGAATGTGCTCCCTCACTGCACCTTTTCATCTCGATAAGGATTTTCAAGGTCATGTTCGCTCCCCCGCCGGCTCCTCCCCGCTCCAATGCAATCCCAAGCACGCAGCCCTGGGCCGCGGTGCTGCTCCCACCCTCGGCGTCTCCCGGACACCGGCACAACCTGTCGCATTCCTCGCGGCACAGCCCGGCCTTCCCTCTGCCGGCTCCCGGGGCAGCAACGCCTCTGTCCCTGCGCTGCAGGGCTGGGAGAGCTCTGCACTGCGCCTTGTGACCGCCACGATTAACACTTCTGAATTAAGTATTCCAAATAAAACCAGGCTCCAGTCTGGGCCAATGCCTGATCAAACTCACGGGCCAGGAGAAGGGCTCTAGTGATAGCTCAGGCTGTGCACGCTGCAGCACTTGGCTGCACGATCTGCGGAGCCTGTCTTCAAGGGCACCGCGTGGGGACTGCCTTTGGGACAGCCCCTGTCCCCACAGCCCAGAGCAGCCAGCCAGACCAGCCCAGCAGCCAAGGGGGAAGAACTGCTGCCAGCCCAGGGCTCAGGGAAAGGCAGAGGTGGTGGCACTAGGCCTGGGAAGCCCTTCTCCTCCGGGCACAGGGGATGCAGCCCCCTCTCGTATGCCCGGCAGTCATCACTGCATGGATACAAGAAGCTTAAGGACCCGCATACACTCCCTACAACACACAGGATTTTTAGGGAGCCACTGGAGAATCATACATGCTGCCAGCTTACAAAGCCAGCTAATTATACAATCTGTTAAGCATGTATGCGCACACAACAGTGCTTTGAGTCATTAGAGGACGGGATTTATACTTCACTGCACGCATCTTGCTCTTTGTGAGTGCGTGCCTGGATACAGCCAAAACGAACACAAGTATCTGGAATGTCTGCAGCTCGCAGGCCAGCGCATCTGAATACAAAGCTGAGCCCTGCGAGGCTCAGACTGGCTGCTGTGACCCTCAGCTGCACATATCGCTTCCCCAAAGATGGCTAAAATCCTTACTCCCTTTTTTATCACTGAGCATCTGGAAGCAGACTGCAGCATAACGTTTAAGCCATATTGTGAAGCTGTAATAGGGATGTTAGAGAGGACACGACAGCAGTGCAGGTGATGGGTTGTGAGGACAAAGAGCTCGACATCGGAGCCCACAACGGGGCTGTCCCCGGTTTAATCCCGGCAGAAGGGTCGGAGGGACCGCGGTTCCTATGGCAGCAGCCACTCCTCGAGGGCCGAGCCCAGGCCAGATGGCGATCCCTGTCCTAGGTGTTTGCCAGACAGAGAATGCTGCGGCACACCAGAGATGCCTGTTCCCTTCAGTCATCACCAGTTAATTTCCTGGTGCCCAGTTTTGCTCTGCAAGGCAGCAGTTCTCCCCAGGGCACCCCACGTGAAGGACCCAGCGGCCCCAGGTCTGCGGCTCAGACCAGGACTCCCTTCCACGCTGCACGTGGCCAAATCATCCAGGTGCTTCTTATGCAAAAAATGAGAGCAACAGCTATGTTTTTCATGGATTATATGATCTTTCTGGCAATTCCTGAATTTCTTCTGCTGAGGATTTCACTTCAGCTTCCCAAATTGCTAAACATCCAACATAACATTCCAATGAGCTCTAACCACCCCAACTGGCTTCAACCACATAGCATGGCTACATCGAATGGACAGCCCTATCCTAAGCAATCACATACCTACAGTTTATGCTATGCTTTCAAAAGGATGTATTTGGTACTGGATTTTCCTTTTTTACCTTCTATGTGTTGCCATATTGCCTATTATTTAATGTGAACTCCAAAATAGGATTTTAAGCATTTGGTGCATAAGGCACAGAATATTATTTTGGGGTTTTGCAACAAGTCAAGCCAAACCACCTCCGTTTTCACATGTTTTTCTTCCCTGCAAGTTGAGGGAAGCAGCAGAAGGCACAAATCTGTAAAAGCTTCAGCTTTGTCTTGGAAAATACAAGTTGGTCAAAATAAGATCTTAAAATCTAGTAGGGGCCACAGAAACCTAGCACAGCAGGAAATCACATTTCTTTGTGTTGTGCCGTATCAAGCCCCAGCTCCCATTCATCTGTAACAAGGTGTTTTCTTTCTCTCAGTTTTCAATGCAGGGGATGTACTCAGGAAAAGAAGATGGTGAGCTACACCTATGTTCTCCTCACAAAAATAAGCCCTCTTTGTAAAGCAACCTAGCAAACAAGTTGCAGGATCTGCAGGTACTTTAAGTCACAAGACATTTCACTCCTGAGATTTTCTTGGGGGGCCTGGAATGCCCCAGGCACTACCTTCCCCTGAAATTTAGAAAGCAAGGTTCTGAAAAACAAGCTACTTCAAAGCCAGTCTTCTCTATGCATAATCCAATTTTTTTATAGCTCACATTGTTAGAAAGACATTGCTGTCCAGCTTACCTCAGTTGTGCTTTCCCTTCTTCCATCCAAATAAAAAAAGGAAGAAGCTGGGTTGGTTTTTTTTTTTTTTCTAGACAGTGTAAAGTAGTATTTCTTGCCAAGATCCCTCAGTAACACTTTTTCCCCATCACTAGCAGGTTTTGTAGCCTTTATATATGCCAAGGGATAAGAAGCAGCTGAATGAGTCAGTCTCCCTCAGTCAAAACCAGTATTTGTTGCAAGACACTTGAGGTAAAACTAAAGCAGCTGGGGAGGTGGAAAGTGTTATCTGAACACCCACTTCTCTGTGGGTACAGAAAACAAGGAATTCAGGAGTACAGCCTGCACACACCATGTGTGCTGCTCTCCAGGCAAACCACACCAGGCACTGTGCAAATCATCAGTTGCTTGATCTGGCCTCAGCTGAAGCTTGTTTATAACTCACTGAAGCTGCTCGAATACAACCATCACTGTTGCTCAAGGCAATTACCTAAAATATCTCAGCTATTCATTTTCATCCTTACGTCAAAGCTGTGTTTAATGGATCTGACACTGTGCCTTACAGTACCGTACACCTGCTATTAAGCAAGCCATCATGAGAGCTTGCAGGTTTGAAATTTGCTTGCTTAACTCAGTACTACTTCACCATCAGCACCTGAATGAAATGCAACTCCCATGCCAGTAATTTATTTTTCAGCAAACAGTTTCAGTGTTACCCTTTTTATTCATTTCTACCCAAATGCTGATCTGCACCACCAATGCAGAATTCACAACATGTATACTAACTTACTCCCACCAGCTCAGCTAAATAAATCATTATCCACAGTTCAGCTCACCTGCAAAGATCAAGCTGAAATTCTCTGACAAACAAGGTGCTCCTGCTGCCCTTGTCCAGTAACTTTAATCTAATCTAGAGACTGATCCAGAGAGCCAACTTGCTATCAAGTTCCAAAATCAGTGATGAATCTGCAGAACTATTAAAAACACAGACCTTACAGGCAGAGGTGCTTGAACACTCCTCCTTTCCACTAATAATGTCCTTTATTTGATGTCCTTCTAATAATTGCCAAATCAATGGCATAAACAGATGCTTCTACTGTTCCAAAGCAGTGAAGACAAAGGGCGGTGGTACTGCAGAAACTGCAGTGCTCAGGATGAATGAAATATGACATTGAAATTCTAGCAGCACTTCAGAGAAATACTGAGTGTTTTGCTAGGCTCCCCAGCAACCACACGCTGAGCAAGGCCAACAAGCAGGTAAAATGGTGCCTCCAGTTATGCATGCAGAAGATTCAGGGAGGACATCCAGAAAGCAGCACATACCTTTCCAGGTGTCACCTTCACCGTGTCGCAGCAGATGGAATTACAGCCCACAGCGCAGCACTGAGAAAGCATCAATCTGATATTTAAGCTGTCTGCTTTGAAAGACAAACTACAAGTGACACAGCTGCCTGGCTGAACCCACACTCACCACCCGTGGTGCCAGGCAAGCACAGCACAACTGCACTGACAGCAGCTCAGGAGTGAGCTGTGACTTCCAGGGGAACCATGCTTGGCAGGAAGGTCACTCCCACCTCAACGTGCCACTGCTGCCAGAGAGTCCTTGGGCTGTTCCAGCTTACTGCAGCAGCATAAACTGTGCCCAAAAAGAGAGGGAGCAGTTTTCTGCGTGCCAGCAAACTCACTGAGGAGTCAGATGGACACCTGGGCTAAAGGAATGGCCACCTCCCACAGCAGGATAGTTCAGTCACTCCTCAGCTCAGTCACTTCTCACTGCTCCAGCTCTGCCAGTGGGGCTTGTGCTCAAGCCCACAGCCAGAAACAGCCTCTAGGGCAAAGATTTTTACTTCTTCCACCAGCAAAATTACAAGTGATTACAATACTGTAAGCAGTGGTTCACTGCACCCTTCTGAGATCGATCCAGAGGCAACCACTTATGGTTATTAAAACAGGGGGGAAAATCAATTTCACCTCCCATCCAGCTCTACCTGAACAGCACTCATTTAAAACATGGGATTTGTTAATAACTTTATCTCTTCTAGCTTTCCTCATCAACATATAATAAAAAATACTGGCATAAAACCAGCTCATACATCTGGTCACAGTAATCAGAAACACACACCTCACACACCAGCCATTCCTCTGTGTGCATCTGAACTGCTTGGTGGGCAAAGTGTCCACCCTACAAAGCCAAGAAATCACCAGCTCAGGAGTCAGCTTAAGGAGAACTGGGTTTGTTTAGCTCAGTTTTGTGCTTCCCACAGAACTACACCAATTCATATTCTTCAAGTCCTCAGTGCTGCATCTTCGGGCCCTTATGTGACCAGCCACCAGCTTAGACACGCTGCCGCTCTGACATGGCAGATGATACAAATTCTCACTGCTCATTGCAAAAGCAACAGCTTTTCAGAGTTACCTGGAAACATTATTTCAAATCAGCTGAAGCACAGCTTTGTACAACAGAGCCACCAGGCACGGAAGGGACAGTGCCTCTGCCACATGCCCCCCGATCACAGCACAAGACAGCAACAGGGCATCCAGGGCTCCTCTCTGATCACCAAGGAGCAGAAACTACCCGTGACTGAATGAGAAAAACAAGTACACAGGACTACAAGGGCAATTTGCTACACCTGTGCCAGCCAGAAAAATGCATATATAGTCCTTAGTGAGTTGAGTGCACTGCTCTGTCTTCTTGTTCAGCTCAATCAAAGCATCCCACAGGTGGGCTGTTACAGAACAGGAGCAGGAAAACTAAATCAGACAACACAACTTTCAAAGAGGGACTAACCTCAGTGGGGAAGAAAGAACACAAGAACTCTGCTGGCTTCTCCCATCCAGCATCGATGTACTTTATATTCTCCCAACACAAAACTGTGCACAAAGGATAAAGAGCCCATAAAGCTACAAAAAGGAGCAATTCCAAAATGAGCCATCAGGAACACCAAGAGAGCGCAGTAAGAAACACTTTGTGATGATCCAGATACAAGAATAAACCACAGTTTTCCCAAAGGGTATAGAGGGAATTTACCTAGATGGAACTGAACAGGCTTAGGTGCAGTTTTAAGAACCGAGAAGAGCCCTGGTTCATTAGTGACTGCCCAAAGCAACACACAAACACCAGCCACCACAGAGTCCGGTGCTGCGTGGGCACCACTCTGCTGCACAAGCAGAGCAGCTGGTGGCTGTAGAGGGGACACGGGGCTGCCACTTCCAGCTGTGAACAGATCCCGAGGAAGGTGAGGGCAGGCACAGAGCACGGAATCGAATGACAAGTCCCAACCTTATCTTATCGCAGTGGTGTTAGAGGCACAGGCTGAGCTCTGTCTGTTCAGCAGGATGCCTGGCAGTTGCTGTCCCATTCGCAGAGTATCATTTAGTGCGGTGACTGACGGGCAAAACAAACCAGTTGCATCACCACACCCTACCCAGGAACGCGGCACTCTCACTGAGCTCTCACCGGCTGCAACACGAGGTGCAGGAAACAGTTATTCCATAGCAGTATTTTTCCACGTTCATGATGTTAGAAACTATATACTTGGTCTACAGTACTTAAAAGACTTTTGAAAACCAAAAGCATCGGCAACAGTGTATTCATATCCATCCCTTAGTGAAGAACTGAGAACATCCTTTAAAGGTGATTCACTTCCACTTGCACAAAGCTACTTATTTAAGACAGTGGCGCTCCAAGCTGTTGCTACGTGTGACTCTTTGCTTACCTGTGGGATACGAAAGTTTAGATTAAGGTATTTGACATTAAAATCAGTTGAGAAAAACATCCTAACAAGCTCCTAAGCCTATTTGCTTTTCTTAGCATGACAGGCTTTACAATACTTCTTGCAATTCTCTGCCTCATGCTTTGTTCAAAACTTCCTGATTATATTAATAAAATAATGCCCAAAGCACACCAAAAATCTTTTAATAGAGTCAAAATTAAAGTATCAGATCTATTACACCACCCAGCCTTTTCCCTCCACTGGAGAAGCATTAGAGCCTTTGGACATCTCATTTCAACAAGAAGGTTATTTAGTTCTTGAGTTTGGAGTAAAGTATTTAATCGCCAAAGGATTTGCAAATTACACATGAATATGCATGTAGCACTTCTCACCATGACATAAATCCTATTGTATATTTATGAATGGATTGCTTTGCCTCCAGCTTCTACATGTATATAAACACAGGTTTTAATCTTCAATTCCTTCCTCCCTCCCTTCTTTTTAAGAAGTTGCTTAAACAAATTTGCATTTTTGGAATCTATTACCTACAGCGTATTTCTTGCCTTTTTTTTTTTTTT
>VXAZ01003899.1:917210-928266 GCA_013399875.1 Gymnorhina tibicen
CCAGCGTATTTTTTTCCTTTTTTTTTTTTTTTTTTTTAACTCCATAAACCTCCTTCTCCCATCAGGCAAAGTGCTTACTTATGAAAGGCTTTAAAGACCCTGTAAACATGGCCATAAGGGAAATAAGCAATAGTGTTATACAGCTTGGGAGAGAAAAAGTTGAAGAAACAATCACTGGAAAAAGGAGTCCACCAGAGCTGGGAACATAAAGGTATAAAATGACAGGTCAACAGCTTGCCTTTGACTGCAAAGACACTAGCTAGGGGGGAGTAAACCCTCCATAAAGATGGAGAATGCGACATAAATAATAAAACTGTTGTTTTGAAATCCCTAATTCATACTGACATAACTCCATTATTCCCTACACCTTTGAACAGGCATCTATGCTGGTCACAAAGCAGCTGGACCAAAGCAGCATTTCAGCCTGCCTTCAACAAAAAGAGGTAAGAGGCAGTACTGTAATTCAGAGAGTTGTTGCCACACAGCTGCCCAACTACTCCAGACAAGTAATTCAAACAATAAAACCTTTAAAGGGCATTGTTAAAATTATTAAACTTCAGTTATTTCACTGCAAATCTGTTCTGTATTAAGTCTGACTGCGAAGGAACACTTACCAACATGCCACACTCCGTCAGAAGCAAGTGCCACAAGCAAATTTCCAAGCAGAAGGTTTACGGGTGTGACCTTGGGCTGTTCTCATTTTTGTTACTACACACAGCGAAACCCCAACACCCAGGAGCTAACTGCACCAAATGCCACCTTCTTTCAAGGACCTGGTGCCACCTTCTCTGTTCAGAAAACAGGAGCAGCCTCCAGGCCCATTTTGCTGCCTGGGGCTGGGGCAGCAGCCACAGAGTCACGATGGGACATGGTCTAACACAAGACCAAATCCTCCCAGCCCCAAACAGGCAGGTCCAGACCAGGCTGTGACCTGCAGCATGCTCAGCTGCAGCCATGCATTGCTCCACTCAGCGAGGGATCTCCTCCGGATGGGAAGGAAGAACCACCACAGCGCCTGACCCAGCCCCACAGTGACCGCCCTGGAAAGGAGCCCCAAGGTTGCTGAAGGTGCAACACAACTTGGCAGAGCTACCATCCAAAACTGCAGGAGCCCGCGTCTGGGGAGCAGAGAGAAAAGAAACCAGGAAGCACTCTGGGGTATTAGCTACAGACTACAGGACAAATAGAGAAGAAAGATGAGAAAATTCAACACAGAACATTTGCTTTAGGGATAAGAGTGCCATTTACAAAAGATGTGTGAAACAAGCCTGAGTGGAGGATTCTGTGTGACCAGTTGCAAATTTGTCTTTGCAAACTAAGATTTTTATCCATGCAACCCTTTTGCAAATGACCACACCAGGCTCCTGCCATGCACCTCTCCCCTTCCATCCACACAATCTTCTCCTAAAAAGAAATGTTAAAAAGGAAGTGAGGAGTACTGCTCAAGGAATATAAGACAAGCAAACAAGATGTGCTTTAAGAAAGTTTTCACATTCAGGTTATGCTTTCATTAGCATCAGGCAGATGATGGCAGATACCTTCTAAACTGAATTATTAGTAAGCCAGTTGTATGAGAAACTCACCATGGCTGCCACACAGCAGTCTATGAGTAATTAACAGATGACAGTTTATCTACCTTTATTCAGAATTATAGACCAACTCAGCCAAGTTTTCACATCCAAATTTAAAAAGCAAAACATAGAAAAGTTAAGAAGTCTAAGATATCTTACAAAACTTTTGTTTTGCCAAGCGACATGGCAGCAGCCATGACATTTCACTTCCCAGCATACACAGATTAAAATCTGACAGAATAATACTCACTGAGGACTGCAAAGAGATCTCTTTGCCAGACAAATCTGCCTAGGTCTAGAATACTGAAAAACATTTTGAGAACTAGCTGTTAAACAGCCTAAAGCCTTCTATGTATATGTCCATTCAAGGATTAAACAGTCCCATCAAGGCAGTAACTTGTGTTAACTCTGGTGATTAGACCTTGTGGTGTGAAATCCTTACCAGTGACATAAGAAAAGACAAATAGCAAACCTGGCTTACTGCCTTGCTGGCTGACAAGCTGTTTAGGTTAGCTGGATGTGGAGATGACTTCAAGGAATTTCAGAAAAATCTAAACAAGTGGGTCAACTGACAGCTGGAGTGGAGAGAGACCAGATGTTGAGCAATGCTGAATAATATACTGAACAGGTGAGTTTAATCTCCTTACTCTCTGCAGGGTTAGTGCACCACTAACCAAATACACCTGAGCATCACCACATCCATGCTCCAACAAAAAAGCCTCTTCAAAGTGATGATTTAATTTCAAGTTTAACCATGCCAAAACCCTGCAATACCAAATGTTATTCATGCTAAGAATATTTATTTGTAAAAAACCCACAATTCAATATGAAAAGCTCACCTGGAATTAGATACAGTACAGGTCATCCTAATTTTGGTAAGTCTTACTATTTTTTCTAAAAATACCCAGCACCATCCAAGACAGGCCACCAGCCTGAGATACCTCACAGGAAACAGGCTGGATAATTTGCAGAGCTGCATCACATGTGACAGCCAAATACTTTCCATTATCATCCCCACCCAAGTTCCCTCTGAGGTAACTTGGATAAGCAGCTCAAAAACATACTCAATGTTCCAAACAGTCCAACTGGGGATCCGGTGTCCAGGATGACGATGTCAGGAGATGACTCCTCCTGTTCACTCAGGAGTCAGGTGCCGTGGTATAACAGGCTTCTGCTGCCAAGCCACGGGGCCAGCCTGCCTGAGCCCCTCAAAGGATGTCCCATGGGATTCACCACCGGATGGCCTGGAGGCTGCATGGCCAAGGGGACAGCCAGTGCAGCTGTGACACCAGCGTGTCTTCTAGCAGCTGCAGAGGCTCACGTGGCTCGTGACATCCAAAGTTGTCCCTAGCACAAGTAAAATTAACCACTAAGTTATCCACAGTATGGCTTCACAGAGCAGTTCTGGGGCTACCTACATTTTCCTGTGCTGCTCTAAAGGTCCAGAAGGTTATTTTACCCTCTACTGTTCCTCTGCAGGCCACCCTCCCTGTGGGGTAGGGTTGTGAAGGATGAAATAGCGGAGAGTCCTCTTCTTGGCAGGGGACTGCCCTTGTTCTGAGTACAAGGCTATTAAGGCAGTTGAAAGTCACATATGAGAAATGTGCAAGCTGTTGCAGGGTCATTTAAGCAACAGTTTCACTTACATTTCAGTTCAAAGTAGCTGTGTGACCACCTTACATCTCAACTCTGCACAGAGCAGATATGAATGACTGCCTCTTGCAAATCAATACTGTTTATTGCGTGCTTTAAATCAATAAAGCTCCCTCCATAGAGTACATTCTTCTAAAATAGTAATTAGGCATTTGAGGAGAACTAAACAGTTTCACTAAACAATACCATTAGTCCTGAAACATCAGTTTGACATCTCAGCCAGAAAGCACTTTGTCAGAACTAATTAATCCCTACAGCACCTCTATGAGATTGAGAAAGCAATTCGTCTGTTTTTTAAATGTGTTGGGTACTTATGCTGCAGAACATCGTGGCTGGGGTGGAAGCCGTAAGTATCAGCATAAACTGAGAACAAACCAAGCCAGGAGAACCCATCCAAGAGCATGAAAAAAACAGAGAACACTGACAGCTGTAGGATTTGGCTTCTTTGCATCTCCCTGTTACCCACCAAACCTCCTGTGACTGTCTGGAGAGTCTTCCAGATGCCACTTCACTGAATGAGTGGCAGTGAAAAGCAGTTATTTTTCTGCAGGGAGCAGTTTTGCCCACTGTTTGTTCAGCCAATTATCTATGCATGTAGCTTTAAAGGGAGGAGGGAGCAGTAACCTTAGGCTCTGTGAACAAGAACCGAGCTTAAACTGCTCAAATAAAGCCAAGTCCTCATTACCACAAGCAAAGCACGTAACCTTACTAAACAGGTCTCACGAATGGCAACCAGCCAGCATAAAAAGCATTTCTCTCCAAGGAAGTGGTCAATCTGCATAGCTCTCCTACAGGTGTATGCAGTAGCACTAGTCTACACACCTCCACCTGAGTCTGCCAAGCTGCTGCCACCCCTCTTTATTGATTAATTAGTGCAGCTAACACGTGCCCTGCTGGTGCAGCACTCAAGCCACCAAGTTCAGGCAGCCCCAGCACAGGGAGACCAGCGAGGCTTTCCCAAGCCAGCTGTATGGTCTCTCCCTCTCTCTGAGAAAGGCTTGAAGGTGTCCCATACGACACAAGCGAGTGTCAAGCCCAGCCCAGGACATTTCCCTCGTGTCAGACGTGAGCTCAGCAGTGCCCGTGACGCGTGCAGGAACGCGCTGTGGGGCGGTGACGCTGCTCGGAATGCTGAGCACAGAGCAAGGACAGCCTTGGCAGCCTGCAGCCACCTCCAGGAGCCCACAACAGCAATCATTTACTAATAGACCCCTCCAGCAACTGAGATTAGAGCCGGTCCCAAAAGGTGGCATGGTGGGTCAGTGACAGGACCCCCTTGAGCCACCTAGCAAACATCACTTCTTTATGTACAAGTTATTTCATTAAACTCCTTTGGGCAAATCTTCCCATGTCTCCCAATAAATTTTCTGGCACAATCTAGAGGAACTTAAATCAGATTCAGACATGGAAAATTTTGCTGCAAATTCATCCTCCCATAACTGTGCTAGCTATGAAGCTGCCCTGTGACGAATATCTTTAGGAGATGCTCTGCTTTACTGCTGGTTTGACACGGGCTCCAGCAAGTGAAAATCCATTCTTCCTGTAAAACTCAATCAGAAATCATGGGGCAGAGCTAAGCACCTGGGAACACCTCCTCAGATGGGCTGGCAGAGAGCCTGACCAGGTCAAGTGCCTGGGGACAGTTTCACAAGTGCACCCTCAGCAGCATTCCTGGGTTGCCACCAGAGCCAGCCCCACTCCCACTCCTCCAAGCATCCCCGCTCAGCCCCTCACTGTGCCACCGCAAGTTTCTGCACAAGCATGCACAGCCTGGATCAACTGCTTCTGTAAAATGAACCCAGACAGCAAAATGGCATTTTTCAGCCAGACCAGCTTCCGGACCTCACTCCCTGCATTGATACAGAATTTTACCCTGGCAGCAGCAGCAGCTTAAGGTGCCCCAACAACAACAGCAACAAACACCCGCCCCAGGTGCCCAACACTGCAGCCACCTCTCCCCTCTCATACCCACATCTTCTGCAATTTACTGGCCAAATTCCTGCCATTCCACTGGATGGAGATCAAGATAACAACTCTGATATGAAAATATATGACCTACATAGGGATGGAACTGTTGATTCTGTTGCCAAGTAAGTTTCCAGTCAGTGGCAATGTCACTAACTTCACATGCTGTCAGTTTTTGAGGCAAAATTAAAGGAGTGATCTTGCGAGCAAGATGACCTTGCCAGAGCAGAAGATGAAGCTCAACCTACATATTTCTAAACAATGTGATTTACGGAGATTTCTTCAAAAGCATTTCTGATCTTTTAAGACTCAGAATTTCCCAAGATGCATTAAAAAGCTGCTGAGCTGAACAAAGCCTCACATTTTTCTTTTTTTTCTCATTTACAATAGAGAAGTAAGATAAAATAATACTTTTTGTCATTCTAAAGTCACTGCCAACATCCCTCTGTCACTACACACGTGTGCATACCACACCTTTAGCAGTGATGCCCTTGTTAAAAAGCATCACACCTGTTGTTTTCAGTTCCATCCCCAGTGTGAGATGAGCTTACACAACTGAGGATGCACCCTGGCTCTGAAGGGAGTCCCTGCAGTCTCCAAAGCATCCAAGACAACCTAAACCAGGCTTGTCCGGGGAGTCCAGGGGAGAAAAAAAAGTCAACCAAAAAACCCCCCAAAATAATAAAGTCTGATCCTTTTAAACTGAAATGGTGTGATGGATTTCAGCTCCAACCCACTTTTCCCATCGACAAGTGCATCCTCAGCTAACTCATCTTGGAAAACACTTGCTATTAACAAATTAAAACAATATCAAGTGTCACAATAATCTTACTTGCTGTTCTTGTCTTCCTATATATTAGCACCTACATAAACCAGTTACTATGGAAAAAAGCAAGAACAGTACAAATCCTACACATTAGGACACCTGTTCCCAGGGATGGCATTTGGATGACTTTGAAGACTGTGGTTTTGTCACTCACTCCTGTACTCGTGGAAAATGGTCATCAGCAGTTTCTATGGGCACACACTGAGCTGCCTGTTCCTTATAAAGCAGTCAGCTATTTTGGGGAATGCAAACACGAGAAAGCAGCAGATTCACATATATATGACAGGGTGCTTAGCTAGATATCAGCAAAGAAAGGCAACAACAGGCATCAAACTAGCAGGCTTCAGCTGCATGACCTATGCTGTTGGCACTGATGAAAGAGCATTTCTCTCCCCTGGTTCTTCTGTCTTGGAGAATTTTTCTCTCTTCTCCTTATGCTTACTGACTTTCATCTACAGAAGACCACAGTGTCTTTTGTTCCTGCTGCCTTTCATTGCCCTCCCTTCTTCCAGCCCTTTTATTTTGAAGGATTCTCACATTTAAGTTGGCTATAGCAGCTTTATTCCAGTCACTAAAGTTATTCTACATTTAAGCAAGTAATCCAAGGAGTAGACAGTTACATACGAAATTTTAGCACAACGCTCACATTTCTAAATCTTTAATAAAGGCAGTTTGTAGACCAAGTGAGCAGAGCAGACCGGGGATGAAAAGCTTAAAGATCAGAATAATGCAGAGAAGACAATACTCTGCAGCATTTCACATAAAACCTAGAAGGGCATGGCTAGATGATGGTGCTCCCATCATCCCATATCATATGTGATATGCCTGGCTTTTCTCCACTAAAATCCTTGGGCTCAGTAAAGCTGAATCTTCCTGAGTAAATAGCCCTAACTATCTTAAATACATGAGATCTTACACGTGACACCACATGCATTGGCCCTCAACCTTGGCAAATCTCTCCACCAAAGCTCTGCTTTGGAGGTGCAGACTGGAAAAACCTCCATGTGGAGTAGGAAGGGAATTTAGGTAGCAAATGCAGAATCTGGGCTTTCATTTAGTGAAAATCTCCCAACCCTTTATTGCAACAAGAGCCTTCAAGAAATGAAGGGCCAACAGCTAAGGCACTGCTGCCTCCCAAAACTGAAAACACCTGATGCCATTTAGTAACTTCACCAAATTTAAGCTACAATTGCTCCTATTTCAATAGCTTTCATTCTCAACAGGAGTCCAGTGATAGAAGTGAAATCAGAAGTTCAGTCAGCTCCATCTAAAATAACCTAGAAAAAACTGCTTACACCACCAGGCCAGTAGGAGAGTACAACACAAATATTCAAGAGTGGGACATTATCAGGCATCGCCAAATTTTCAGTGCATCCTGAAGCTTCTGTGTTGAATGGCAAGGAGAAGTAAAACATTTTATCCTCTTATAAGACAGTGTCTGAAGGAGAGGAGAAGTTCCCCTAAACCTAGTGTAAAGAGCCCAAGGACAGCACAGCACTGGAACAGATTCCCATCTCTAATCCTCACTTCTGATGAAAGCTGAAATCTCACTCAGGGCACTCTGTTGTTCAAGTGCTGCTCATGCTGATGCTTAAGAACAGGCAGCAGCTGGTGCTAAAGTTTCGAGACACCACTGGTATTTTCTGTTTGGCCACCAGCACAGCAGCTTCCAAAGCAGATGCACCCTCTGTGTTAAGAAAGCAACTGAGACAGCTCTCTGGCATGGTTTACCAATTGGTGTGTACTGGTGCAGACCTGAAAGGCTGTGCTTAGTTTTAAAACTAGGAATGACAAATTTTCACCCCCAGCTCAATAAGGTTTGACACACTGCATTCAATTTCTGAATTACCTAATTTCAAACAGATCTACAAAAAAAAAAGTCAGCTATGTGAGCTTCCTCTCACACAAAAAAGGGAAAACACAGAAGAGTTTTGGTTTTACCCCCACCTGTTCAGAAGAATTGCCTAAAGAGCTTTTTAACCTGAAATTCCTGTAATAGAAAGTACCTTGATTCTCTTCTGTTACACCATAACCACAGGGACAGCAACAGTTAAATCACAAAATTCTTCAGATTATTTAATCTTAGACAATTTCCCAAAATGCTCCAATATCCACAGGTTTCCCAGGACTGTCCTGAGTCTTAAAAGGTAGGAGGTAAAAGTGCTCTGACATGCAGTTGCTCCAACCAAGATTCCAGGCACCTGAGCATGGCTCAGGTCAGCTCTACAGGACACTGAGACGCCACCAGGTGCCAGCGACCTCCTCCTGGCAAAGTCTAACAGCCCCTCTCACCACCAGCCCATCGGCAGGACTGGAGTCATGTGTTAAACAAGAACGGGAAAAGCACCAGCCCAGCTTTTGATTTCACAGCCCAAGGCCAGCTGAGGTCCCACCTTTCACCCCCTGCCTCCCCTTCCCTGCTGCAGATCCCACAGCCAGGTCTGCTTCCCTGGTAGCCTGTTAAACCAACCTCAGCAGGACTACAAACCCGCTGTCACAAACAATGGGAAGGCCCATGCCCTGAAGCTAGATGGTATGTATCCCTGCTCATGTTTATTTCCACTAAATTAAGCTAGAATGAAAGATTTAGGGAAGGTTTAAAAACCTGTGTTCTATCTTTCACTACCAGTTGCTGCTCACTGAATAAACTGATCAGGTTTACAAAGGTCCCCACTGACACTGGGTTCAGAGTGAGCCCTAACACACAGATCTTCCTCCACATTCCTCAAACTTGCATTTCTACAGCCGTGTTACCCAATATCTATTGCTTTTTGCTGGGTTACAGACAGAATGTGTAAGCACAGCACAGAGAGCACTATAGCAAATTCACAAACCAATGTCTCAGCTGCAGCAATTTTAAATACGACTTGTAAAAGGCTATGCTTTCAAACATTTAAACTTAAAATACAGTCATAAAGTTCAGTGCTCAGTGTGTAAATCCAAGTTCACTCCCCTGCATGGAGCGGGCATCCTACGACCTGAGCTGATCAGACATCCCCCATCCCCTGGTTTTCACAGCAAGGGGCAATTACTTGGAAGAGAAACGTCTTCCCTGTATGGCAAAGAAGAATTTCCACCCATAAAAGCTCATGGTCCACCAGATGATGGGTAAATGTTGTGTCACATAGTGGTTCTAGCATGGGCCAATAAACTCTTCAAAACCTTGCAGATTTTCAGGGGCAGTGTCCAATGCAGGTTGTTTCCTTGGTAGCAATACTGGAAGATGACTCAGATGCAAAGCTCATCAGGGCCACGTGTATGCAAGTATATTTCTATGTGCACAACAAGTGTCATGTGATAGAAGTTATCAGTATGTGTTTGATTATTCTCCTCTAGCAGCGGTGAGCAGGTAATGATTCTGCGACAGCTCAGTACACACGGCTAAATAAGGCACCCATTTAGTCATTTCTGTCATTCTTGAATCACTAACCAAGGACACACAGGAATTTTTATAAGCCTGCATTAGGCCTATTAGATTTCTCACTTGTCTTCATTCTCTGAACAAAATAAGGATGCCAGAAAAGCATTCCTAATTTAAGCTTCCATCGACTTTTATGAAGGTTAAAGAAACACCCTGGAACAACTCTGTTACTGGCCCTTCTCAACCACATTCCTAAAACTGAACCCCAAGACGAGTTCCAAAGCCCTGGCTGGCAGCAGGTTACATTTGTGTACAGTACACACAAGGATTATTCCTGGAATGCAGAACACTCCTTGAAATCTTGTAAAACTGGACAATCATTCACTTCCATGCTTAACAAAAAACCCATCTAAGTAAACGGAGCGAAGGCAAAGTCCTGACATCCCACCAAGAATGGAAGCCCCTTCAAGGAACTGATCGCAGAAGCAAGGGGAAGAAAGGAACACAAATTCAGAAATCGCACTTTCTGCCCCATAACAAGGCAAACACTCACTGTCAGATGGGGAAGTGTGAAATTTATCAATGACAAACTGCATAGTTCAGATGGTTGGAATTTCCAACTCACTAGGATGGATTTTCGAGTTCCTGCTTCTGGGAACTTCAGCTAACAAAGCATTAAACGAGAAATAGAAAAACTTCTGATTTCAACCGTGATCCAGTAATTGAGCTTCCTGCATGTTCAAGCTCCCGTGCTCTGGCTCACCATGACTGCCTCAAGCATGGAACTACAACATGCTAGGACAGAGTGTTGCTTGGAAAACGACCTCGGTCTTGGGCAGCACCTTGTTTTCTGTTTATCTTACTTTTTTAAAGTGAGCGATGCAGGAAGAGAACTACTCAAAGCAAGCAGGAGCAAGGGGATACCGCAGGGAAGAAGGCGGCAAAGAGGGGCGATCAGAGACACACCCTGAAATCAGTGACCTCCGCGATGGCCAAGCTCGATAAGGCCACGTAGCTGCTCGCAGAGGTGGGCCCCGATGCAGGACAGGGCCCGCCGCCACCTCTGCGACCCCACCTTGTCCCGAGCCCCGCCGCTCCCCTGGCGTGCCCCGGGCGGGCTCGCAGCCCTGCCAGGGCCGCATGGCCGCGCCGATCGCAGCTGCGGAGCAGCGTGCGCTGCGGGTCCGCAGCACGGCCGGGGCCGGCCAAGGAGAGAGACCACAGCTGCAACAACACAACTCGCTGAGCCCCCTCCATCCCTCCCCTCCTCTTCCCTCCCGCGCAGCCGGCAGGCGCCACTGCCCGGCCAGGCCCGCAGGTAACGCCACCGCCAGCCCGCCCTGCCCTCCCGTGCCGCGGAGCCCTAGCGGAGCTGGGGGATGGCAGCAGGTACCGGCCGGGCTCACGGGGAGCCGCGCCGGGCTCTGCGCGCACACCGCGACCGCGGGGCCCCCGCCCGCCCCCGCCCACCTGTCGCGGGGGTCGACCCAGCTGGTGGTGCGGCTGCCGTGGTCGATGTAATACACCTTCCCGTCGTAGTCCCGCGCCTCCTCCCAGCCCTCGGGCAGCGGCAGCTCCTTCCGCGGCATGGTCCGCACCGCCGGCCGCGCCGCCCCATGCACCGCCGCGCTGCGCTCCGGGGGCCGCGCCGGGGCTCCCCTCCCGCGGGCGGCGCGCAGC